>APFE030903514.1:24662-98353 GCA_000404065.3 Pinus taeda | reverse complement strand
ACCCTGTTTTTTGGGAGGGTGGGGAAACGACCCCTTCTCGTCCCCAAGTCCCCAGAGCGCGGGGGAGCTAGGAAACTAGACCCCTAGGGGTGGGGGCGAGTCCCCGTGGAACACTGGAGTTTTTAATCGACATAACTGATCTTGTATTCCACAGGTGAAGGTGTAGTCACAAAATCCACAAACTATAGGACTGTCCATGCTTCTTGTTTCCACAAATCTGAGCTATCAAATATGACTGTCCCTATCCGAGATATATAGGTCTGCACTTGAGAAATCCGAGCTACAAGTCCACTGTTGTCCTGAGCATAAATCTCCTCCACAACTAATCTGATCACTCCACAGTTGACTGTCCCTTAGATCCGAGGTTGACACAGTCAACAATGCTATCAATGTTCCATATTCGAGCTTCTACACTTCAATCCTAGCTTCACTACTTCAAGGCTGTCGGAGGGGTATAAGATCAAGTCTCCCACAGAACTTATAACAGTCTGGGCTCACTGTCCACAGTTCTGTACCTCCTATAGTTCACTGTCCGAGCTGTAATGGAGGCTGTCAAAGGGTTCTATACAGAAAACTATCATATGTCTGAGCCTGAGGTATTTGCACAGTCAATAATCTGGGCCTTTTTTTTACAAGACTGCTGTCCCACACTTGATTATCCTCTAGTCTGAGGCTAAGGAAATCTTAACACAAAATCTCCTGTTGTTTGAGCTTAAGGAAGGATAATCACAGATGTCCAATCACCGAAAACAGAATTAGCCTAAATAGTTTTTTTTTTTTGTTTGAGCTTGAGGAAGGATAATCACAGAAGTATGCCCAATCACCGAAAACAGAATTAGCCTAAATAGTTTTTTTTTTGTCCTCCTCGACTTCCTATAAATTCTCTGTCTTCTCAGTATATTCTTCACCGAATTTTGGTGGCTGAAATGATGAATTTCGACTTGTATTTATACGCAATTTTACCTAAAGTGTAGAGACATATCACTTGGATGAGAAGCCGACTTGCACAAGTTGGCTTATGTCGGCCAACATTTAAAATATTATATTTTAACTTAGAAAATCGTTTTCTCTCAATCTAGGAGTTAGAGGGCGAGTCATAGCTAAGTTAGAAAGAGAAAAATTTCCTCTACAAGATGGTGTCAATTTCATCCTTTAATGTGGTCATTTTCCTATCAATAAAATTAAATTTGTGAAACTGTCATCATGGCAGCCTATAATATTCTATGTCTTTGGCATTCAAGGTAAAGGTTCCTTCTTTAAGCCATCATCAAGGCTAGGGTGCCATTTCAATTTGTTTTCATGGGCATCATCTTATTTGCCAAGAATTTAGTACAATGCTAGGGCTTCGTAGGATTTGTATCAACAAAGGATAGGGTTTTATTCATGTATGTGAAGGTCTTCTTCATAGGCTTAGGGTTCCATATATAGGTTTCTAATCATGTATTAGCTTTAGGACATCATAAGTATTAGGTTTAGGACTTGCATCAATATGTTATGGCGAATGCATCTATAATCAAGAACCATCCATTGTTTAGATAGAGCTAGAGTTTCATGGGCATTTTAGCTTAAGGGAATTTGCATCATCTCATGCTTAGGGTTTTCTCTAGGGGTTGTATGAGGTTAGGGCAACAAGGGTTATTCATTTATTACAAGAATATGTGCCATCTCCAACAATGGCATATTGGCATGAATGATAACTTTGACTAACAAATACAAGGCTTCTTTAGGCTCTAGAAGGTGTGCATGCATGATAGAAGGCTCCATGCACCACATGTAATGTAAAATATAGCACATGTAATGTAATATATGCTTTGCCACCTTTTTCTCATGAAATATAGGCCATTTCCCCCTTTGAATGTATAATTTTGTTTGAAATACCTTCCTTTAAAGTCAATGTGGCATGTCATGTATCCTTCATGTTGATCAAAATAAGCCCTTGTTAAATTTTGGACCTAGGAACCTTGTGCATTGGGATCTGTGAAGTGCTTTAGGAAACATGTGTTTTGTTGTGCACTATGAGACTGCCATCTGGGGGTGAATATATACTATACCATTGCCATGAAGATGCATACTGACCTTATAAACATGACTATGTGCGAAAGACAAAGATGTGCTTAACCATGGACACAACAAGCCCTGCATAGTGCGATCACCCTTACAAAACCAATGACTCCCATAAACTATGTATCACAAAATTCATTCAAGGCGTCTAATCCTATCCACGATTTTGAGAGGTGACTAAAGTGATCGAACATGGATGATCATCAAAGGCTTAGGACACCATATACTTAATAATCCATGTGGTCTTCAAGGCTTTGGGACTTGCACCTTAATGGTCTTACAATTTTGTTGTCATGAAAAAATATAAGGTGCCTCCTAGGAGGTTACACTACCCATAGGTGATGGGTGCTCCTCCAAAGCATGAATAATGACAAAAAGTGAGAACAACCAAATGGTGAATAGAGATGTGTCAAGTTGGGCACCCTTCATAATCTCGAAAATCCACAAGATGTGTTCATGACTCCAAATATGCAAGTTTTGTTAATTTTTAGGGCTAGTTTGTTCTCTGCTGTAGATAATTGCAATTTTAACTTTTTCAATACTTTCACAATACATTCACCCCAAAACATCATGTCATCATTAGCAATTATGTGAAGAGAACAATAACATTAACAATGCAATGGAACAATAGGAAACAATAGATGAAAAGCATACACAATAGAGACACTAGGATTTTTGGTCAAAGACCAGGGCAAAACCCTACAAGGGGGAAAAACCCATAAATGAATTCTTCTTCTTCTATTAGATATTCATTAATGTTCAACTGAGATACAATGTACAAATATCATGAGACATCATCATCAAACTCATTAGGCCACCTAGGGCCAATTTAGTAGTAGACCATATCATACTGTCATAAGAGCACGATATACATCATTGTCACTATTGTTGTCATAGGGGTTCTGCCATCACTATCATATCATCCTCAAACCATACATCATTGTCATAATACTGCTATCCATACCTATCATCACTGCTATGAACACACTGTATTCACCAAAGTTTACTGGCATGTTAAGGTTACTACATCAAGGTCACTGTCAAGATCATTGTTATATAGATCCAGGTTACTAATATAGGGTTACTGTCAAACATCAGGGTGTCATCGAGGGTACTGTAATCACTGTCAGATCAAGGTCACTGTCACACATCAAAGTCATTGTTAACAAGGTCACTGCCATTGTCTTTCATCAAGGCCACTATCACTGTATATATCTCAAATTCTAAATCACTATTATGCAACAAGGTCACTGTCATAGTCACACATGGTTACAACCATATCAAATGTCACTGTCATACTAGGTCATTGTTATGCCAAGGTTCACTGCCATGTCAAAGTCAACACCATATCTCTAAGTCACTGTCAAATAGATTGAAGTCGCTGTCATATAGAACACTGTCCCATTGCTATATAGATCACTATCTTATAGAGATGTCAAAGCTACATTTCCATAAGTCACTGTCTATAGATTACAAAGATACATATGCGAGCTACAATAGATGTGAGCCATACAAAATCAAATGTGAGTCATAGATAATAAGTGAGCCAACAGAGAATTAGAATGCGAGCCAAGGAAGAGAGTGTGAGCCTCAGATAAGACTGCGAGCCGCAGAGTAAGATGTGCCACTGTAATGTGAGCCTCAAAGTCACGAAAGCAAAGCATAGATAAATATATGCAAGCCACTGTAATGCAAGTCTCAGATAAATAGACTCGAGTCACTAAGATAATGCGAACCACAGAAATAATGGTCTGAACCACTGAGATAATGCGGGCCTCCACAAAATTATGTCAACGAACCATTCATAAAATGTGAGCCACGCAATTATGTGTTCGAATCACAGAAAGGATGCGAGTTATAATTGAGCCTTAGAAAAAATGTGCGATCCACTGTTGATTTAATACAAGCCTCCATAATGAATGTGAACCACAAAAGATGTGAGCCTCAGAGATATTCGAGCTGCCACAAAAGTTCGAGATGCACACGCTAAATGAGGGAGGACAAATGCCAATTTATAGTTGATCCATACTACGAAGGGATACAACCTCTCGGGAAAGACAACTTGTACATATATGAGGCCAGCATGTATTTTGGAGGGAAACATAAATTCAAATTAACATTTAAATATATTTTCACATGATCTGAAGATCGCTTGCCCAAGTGGATTTGAGCCACATTAAATAAGAGAAAAGCCAAACCAATTAATAATACTTTCCTCTATCGAATTCAAATTTCTTGGGGCACGATGGGTTTCTCATGGGAAATTCATCCCAGAGCTGGCCTGAATTTCAACAACTTTTCCTTGTGATATGTGAGATACACCCTATATATATGAAAATATATAGATAAAGGCTCAAACAGTGAATCTTTGGCACACATGCAAACCTGGTTCATAGTGTGTGAACTCAATCATAGAACATGCCTCAAAAGACAGTGTAACATGTGAATGAAAGGATAACATATAGACCTCCTTCTCCCCCAAGCTTGATGAGTAAGATTATGCTAGCATTCACGACTTGTATTAAGCTAATATGGGAAATTTGAGGCACTTGTTTATGAGATCATTGTTGGAGAAGCATCAATAGAATTACTTTTAAAGTTACAAGAACAGCAATACCTCTATTACCTCTCTGATTTTGACTACTGTGTCCCACTATCTTTTTTTTGTTATGATTAAGTTCCCTTTCATCCATACATGCCACAAAAGTTGGAATAACCATAAACTAGGAAGCCTTCCACTAAATGATTTTCTTTCCATTTCCTTGTCCATTTCCCTTTGGTTTGTTTGGGGTTCCATTTATCTTCCAAGAATTCTAGCTCTTTTCTTTGTGAAAGTTCTGTTCTTTGGAGACAAGGGCATTATCATACAATTCATGTTTCTCTGCATTCCTTTTCTCTTACTTTATCATCTTTGTGATGACATCGTTAATTTTAATGGATTGCAGTTTGTCAGAAGCATCAAGAATTTTAATAAAGAGCATATAGGATATTGGAGGACATTTCAAAACACGTTGTACAAACAACTTTTCATCATGTTTGTGATTATATTCTGCAAGATTTCTAGGAATATCTTTGAACATCTCGATGTGAGAATGAATTTTCTTCTCCATATTTGATTTCCAATCTTCAAAATTTGTGTAGAAGCTCCACTACAACATCATCAAGATTTATGTCATAGACTTTTTTACAGCATTTCACAGCATCCTTATCCTAATAAAGACGAATCTTGTCTACTATAGTCTCTCATAAATGGTGTCATCTTTCTACTCCTTTAAAGATACTTTCTTGCTCTTTGTGATTAGTCAGAATACTCTCATTACCACTAATCAAGTCATACAAATTGGATTTTGTCAATATGTTATTTATGTGGGCCTTCGGTCTCTATAAGTCACATTAAATTTCACAACAACAATTAGGTAAAATGTGTTGCTATTGCTTGCCATTTTCAGGTTAAAATGAAATAACTCCTCCGCAACAATTTTGGTAGACACCGTTTAGATCACCGAATTCCACATGAGGAAAGAATATGCAGAAAAAAGAAAATCACTGCGATTGGATAGCTAGGGCAGGAGATATGGTTGTGCGAAGTTGAGGTATCTTAAACACTTCACACATTTGAGGGAACTATAGAGAAGACATGCAAAATTAACCTAAAGAAGAGAACAAAAGAATCTCTTAAAATAATAAATTGACTCTTGCCTGTAAAAATTGTTGAAGTTTCTAAGTTTACTTAGTTAGAAACCCTCCATGCACTTTTATCTGATTTATTCCTACCTACTTGTTATTTTCCTTAACAAGTTATTTATAATGTAAATACTGAAAATAAACACTAGTGCATGCTCAACATATTACAGATCAACAACTAAAAGAAACAAGAACAAACACACCACATGACAACATTATTTTTGGACTAATATCCCCGGAAAAACCCAACGTGGGAAAACCGATGCAACTCTCTGAGGGTTTTCTTATTAAGCAATATCAGAGTACAATCTGGGAGCCAAAACTGGCCTACCCAACAGAGAATTTCCTTAGTAGTAATACCTCTCGGTTTCTGACAAATCTACTGGCTGAAACCCCGAATAATTCTTCCGGCAGCTACATAGCACCAATCTGCCCCAAAAACCCTAGCGTCTGCCCAATCTGGACTGTGTCATCCTCTCCTTGCCTAGCGCTGGCACTGCATTAACCTATCTTGGCCTGCGTCAACTCCATGAGGCCCTGCGTCAGCTGTCTGAGCCTTTGCGTCAGCTACGCTGGCCCCTCTGGTGCTCTGCGCAACACTTAGTTGCTTCTGCGTGGCCCTGCGTGAGCACTGGCTGCTCTTGCATCTCTCTCTCTGGCTGCTCTGCTGCTATCCTGATACTATCTCTGCCTCTCTGTCTCTCTTTACTCAATGCCCCTCAATTGCTCTCCTGATCACTAATTCTATCTCTTTTAGCAAACCTCGCTCTAGAGAATAGAATGGTTGATCACTCTGGGGTCTTCTCCAAGTGACCCTCAAGCCTCCTCTTATAGTTTTCCTGTTGACATCTCAACGGCTGAGATTAAGTCTCTAATCAACGGCTAAGATTAGATCTGGCTTGATCCATGTCTTTTGGACCACTCTAACATAGATTCATATTAATACATATTAATATTTTATTTTCCCTAAGTTTAGACTTAGGGACTCCATTAAAAATATTAATTATTTTAATATCTCTTGATTTGTTTAGAATCTGCCCGAACCCTTTCTGGGTATTGGAGATCTCATGTGCCCCAACCTCTCCACCAATTTTCGTGGCTAGAGCACATCCGATGCTACCCCAAATCAACAAAAAATTGCATAGCAAACCAAAAAAAGTTCATTTGGTTGTATGAAAATTTCTGCACACAACATAAGTGCACATACCAAGAAAAATGATAACAAGATTTGACTGCTTCCCCCCTAGCTACATTGACATTCTTTTCTGCTTTGAGTGGGTAGATGTCTTCTTAATGTTTCACTTTATGTAACTATACTCGTTTTTCCAATGACACGCACTCCATGAAACATCATAAATATGAACTTATCTCAACTGACAGCATAATCTAGGATGGAAGTTTGACATGCATATGTATAATTTTAGTTTTGTTACCATTTGTATATGCATTTACATCTCAGTTCCATTTATAACTTTGGCCATTCACGCACATTAATACTATCTTAGTTGATGCACAAATTGGAAGCAGCAGAGTAGAGGGGGAATCACTCTCTGTTTTCATACTTTTGTATTGATAATAGCAATTATACAAAATTGTTTCAAACTGGTGACTCAAGAAAAAATATATCTTAGTGTTTTCTTAGATCTAACCTAGAACACCTGCTTTTTCACTTTTCTTGCATCAGAGCACTCAATATAATCTCAGTACTAAAAATAGACTTAGTGTTCTTCAAATCTCCTTTGTATCAGTGTCAGGATGTGCTATGCATATCCCATTATTTATGATAAGATATGTAAATTTAATGTGACTATATTTTGGGATATTCATCTCGATACTATATATTATGCACAAATGGTGACAGAGAGAAGAGTCACAGTTGGATAGGTTCTGTCATGTGGAGAACAATGTTACCCGCATTTAAATTATTGAGATTTTGTTGATATTGTTTACAGCAAATATTTTTCCTAATATCTTAATGATGAATTAAAAAGTGCTCATTTATTTTGATAATGTGAACAGGGTGATGAAAGTGCACTCTTGCGCTTTCTTCAATGCAAGTATGGAAAGGGGCGGCCTGGCAGACCAGATATTTTCTATGATCCCAAGTACGCATTACGTCTTTGTCTGAAGGAGGGGCGAATGCGTGCTTGTGTGTACATTTATAGCATGATGGGCATGCATGAAGAAGCTGTTGCTCTTGCATTACAGGTAATGTTAATTAAGAGAACTTCTTCATCAGGTCTTGATTGAAGCCACTGACTGCTCTTCTTGAAGACACTCCCAGTTTTCCCTGTTATGTAAGTCTGTGGAAATTTTACTATTATTTCTGTTGAGAGCAGACATGGTTTCTAAATGAACACAAAATTTATTTGATGGGTTCACTAATTGAGATGCAAATTTAATAGCTAGCACATAATGCTATCTCTAACCTTAAAACAAACTTTTTAAATCTTCTAAATTTAAGTGGCTGCCATTGCGATTGTAAAACTACATTCAAGAATTCACCACTCCACAAACATTTGTCAAGAAAATTCCAACAGTTTGAGAGAGCGTTAAGATCTACAAGACATCCTCATCTGGAAAGCATTTTCATTAATCCTCCAAAGGCATCATCTGACAAAGTTCCTAGGAGATTTGTCTGCAAATCCACCCATCATTGAATGGAGTGAGAAAAGTCTTATATTGGCTTCAGTTCTATCCTCAAGAATAAAGAAGTATTTTTTTCCTAGATTAATTAGTTCTCCAAGGAATAACAATAAAATATTCTTCTCAATGACTTTCTTACTAAAAGTTGCAATTAGCTGTTGAGATCCACATTATTCTGCAAGAAAAAACAATAACATATCCAAGGAAAATTGTACAGTAATGCTCTCTGACATAATTCATATGGGAAGTCAATTGATGATAAAATAATGAATTTGGTTACTGCATGTAACAACATCCAGCTAGATAAGCTCATGCAAAGAGACAATTGGCCTCTTCGTGTGCAAAATCTAGCGTTTAGATGACCACTCTTTCGACCAAGGAAAAGATTCTTCATGCCATGTGTCTAGTCTTCATATAGAGCGCTCCTCAAGACATTGCACCATAACCACCCCAAGAATAGTATATATTCCTAGTGCATAAGTCTTAGGATGAGGTTGTGTCATCACTTAGATCTGTGCTGTACAACCCTTAGAAACAACTGAGTAATTAACACAAAGCCATTGTTGATTGCCCCTCCATTTAGACTAGTATTTCTCCAATCATAGGGGAGTGTCCCTTACGTTCATATGTCATTGATCACTTAGAAAAATCTGCGTGGTTGGTATGAATAATGAACACATAAAATAACTATCCTTGATGTCTGCAAGCAACCAAGGATGCAAGAAAGTTTATAATTAAATAATATGAAAGAATTTCAATTCACAACAGTTAAATATGAGAGAAGAAAAGAAGATGAATGTGCACTTTGTTTCCATTGCCTCAAAATCTAGCAGGCTTTTTGGGAGGCCTCACAAGGAAAGAACTGGACTTAGATACAAACTAAGATACAACAATGAGGTGGTTTCCATTATCACCTCAACATCACATCCTACTCTTTAGTGGAATTTCATCACATGGGTGGCTTCCGAGTATATATCGCTTAAAAGATGTTCTAGTTTAATTGGTTTTGTTACCAACCACCAGTGGGTGACCACTATAGGAGAATTTTTGTCCTAGATTTGTTTTCAGTTTGCGGCCAAAAGCCCCTTTTAGCCACCTGAGCCAACCATTATGTGTTCTCGCTCATCTGTTATGATTGTATGTTTGAAGACGGGGCCTTCTTGTTGAGAAATCTAGGGCATCAAGATTAGGTGATTTCTCTTTTGATGATAACTGCTTGTGAATGCTTTTAATTCTCTAACCTAGGATCTTTTATTTTCTTTGAGTGTTATAGTGTTCTTCATCAAACAAATACCAATGCATAAACAATAAAGAGACATGAGACACACAATTTAGGTGATCATCCAGGGCCAAAACCTCTCCAACTTGAGAGGAAAACCCAAACGAATTCTTCTTCTTATAGTGACTTCAATTGATGAATCCCAAGACCAAGACCCTTGACCTATTTAACCTCTCCAAGACCAAGTCACAAGACCTCTTTAGTTTAACCTCTTCTTTCAACGATAGTCAAAGTGCCTGCTTCTCCCTCCTTCTCAGCTATCCTTCAGATCTCAGCTTCTTGGATCAGACCTGCAACCCTTGGCCTCTTTAGAAACCTTAGCTGCAACACGTGTGATGGACGTTGACCAACTTCTGCACCTTGTTACCACTTCGCTTGGATGGAAAGACTTCCTTCTACACTTCGACTTGATGAATGTAATCTCTTCTCCTTTGATTCGACTTCTAGAGTGACCTTACTAGCCTTGGCCCTTCTTTGTAGCACACGGTACTAGATTCTCGCATGTGTGGAGGTAACAACCCAAAAACAGATCTGAAATAACCTCGGTGATGGTCCTCCTTTCTTTGCATAACTATAGGCTTCTTTCCTTGTAAACTTCACACTTCTTTTCTGGCTTTAATCCTTGATCGAAATTTTGTGTCTAGAATGAAGGCGAAGCTGCCTATATATAGTGGTTTGTCCATCAAGAATAAGCCGACTTGAACTGGTGCCTAGGCCGACATGCCTTTTCTAGAATCATCCTTAGGCCGACTTCAAGGAGTGTTTGTGACAAGGTCTTGCAGTGTTTATGACATAAATAAATTCTCTTTTATAATGTGTAACATACCCAAATGGGTCTTCAACACTTGACATTGACTCAAGAGACTTTATGACTTGATGGCCAAACCTAATAGCTCGCAATGGGAGCTTTAACTATATAATAAAATTCCTTGCTCATTATACCCATGAGACAAGCATTACAAAAAAATAATTTTATTTTCTTCTTTTCATCAATTACATGAAATCATTACACGTCATTATGAAGGCTGAACCTAGTTACACTTTTCAACACTTCCAACCCCGTAGGTGTGAATTTTCATTATGTAATTAGGTATTTATGCTTTCTTTTCTTGGGCACATTCGGATATAGATTAGTGAGGGGATTTGACAAAAGGAATGGGCTTGGATTGTACTCTTGTTCCCTTGTCTCAACTTGGGGGTTATTCTTGTATCCTACTTCGGTGGGGTCTCTTCTATTGGCTACTCGCTTTAGGTGTGGCACTACATGGGAAACCCTAATTTTGGTTGTGTGGTCCCTGTTACCCACCACTTGTGGGTAGTATGCAAAGAAGAATTTTTTTCTCCTAGATCAGTCGACAACCCCTTGCATCCCCCGAGATAGCTCGATGTGCCACTTTCTCTGCCATTTGAGCCAACCATGTGGTCCCTCAGCCATCTGTTATGAATGAATGTTTGAAGGTGGGCCTCCCGACCCCAAAGGTATGACTTTTCATTAACATACTCGTGATTTTCCTTACTTGTCATGGGCACTTTTGGGCATGAAATGGTGGGGGGATTCGGCGGAAAGAGTGGATTAGGTTTCTATTCTTGTCTCTACAAACTGATTTCATGGTTACCCTTGAATCCTAGTCCCGTGGGATCTCTTTTACTGACCATTTGGTTTTTGGGCTGGCACTGCATGGGAAATCCCGATCTTGGTTGCGCGGTACTGCTTCCCGATACCACCTACATCACTCCCGTTCCACTTATTTTAGACCTGTTCATCTATTTTCCTATCCGGGTCCACATGTGTCCATTGGGTTCACATAGGGTTAACCTCCCCCTCCCCTTGTCCATATCTTCTGTCGGGCCTAGAACAATGCCCTAGAGGTTGATGCAGCTAAAAAGAAAAAAAAAGCATAATTTGGCCACTCTCAGTAGGAAATGTGGCACAAAATGCAAAAGATGGTTGTGACATACAAAGTTATCACGTGGGAAAAAGCCAAACATGAGCTCTACCCGTTATCCATGGCCATCACCTTGGTTCCTATGTGCACTAGATGAGCCCCCTCTATCATTAAGGAACCCATGATTATTCTAACCCCTGGTGGGCGATGAACCACTCCACTTTAAGGGGGTATCCATTGCTACATATTACACATCATGTTCTCATCCCCTGGAGCCCCGTGTAGTTATGAAGAAAAATCAATAAAAGTCAAAAGGCATATGAATAAGGGTGGAAAAACAAAGGCTTGGGTAACTCATGTACCACAATTTGCTCCCTCCTATACTCACATATCCAGATGTGGGCTTCCCTCATTATAGCTACCCATGAACCTTGACATGTGGTCTGGATGACTCCCCTGATCCCCACTCCATTCCATTATTATATCATTTGCCACCTACCACTTAAAGGAGGTACCATGGACATGTCACCCCCTTTAGAGGTTGAAACCACCTAAGAGGGTCCTTGGTTAACCCCCTATTAAGCTTGGAGACACTTGTACATTCCAAAGCCCACTAAGGAAGGGCATGCCACCATAAATTGCCCCATTGATCCCATGACTTGTAAGGCTTAAGCTTTATTACTTGAGCGTTCTTATGCAATGCATTGAATTTTATGTAGGATTGTAGGTGGGTCTTCATTTGGTGCTTGGTCTCCCTATACAGGGTCCTAGCCCTCCAGAGGGCCACATTGTCACTTGTAGGGTGAGCGTTGAGAGCCATGGGTCTCCACAATAGAAGATATGTTAAAATTGGCAACTAGGGCCAAACTCCACATGGGTCATCTTATTTATGACAACTGATACTTTTCTTGGATTCCTCTCTCCGAAAGGTGTAGGATTGATCTAAAGATCATCCGATTCTGACATCTACAAATGAAGATATGAATTTATTTATAATATGGACAAATTGTCAAGGTTGGCAAACAAACTCATGTAGGTTCAGAAGCCCAACAATCACGTCTATTCATCCTCAACGTTAGCATATAAGTTCATGATGCCTCATCCTCATTTGGACACACTCATCTTCACCCATTTCTCTCTCTCTCCTCATCTGATTGGGTATGGATTTCTGGGCAGCTTATCTCTCCACACGTGTGGTGAAAGGACAACTAAATTTCTGTTTTGGACGTTGACCAAGTTTAACCAAATTTCCAGAAGGCTCTTTTGGGCTATGTTGACCTGTTTGATTGCATTTTTGTGAGGGTTATCTCTGATTGGGCAGGCTGCATTTCTAGGCACATAAGTTGAGACAATTTGTTCATTGTTTGACCAACATTGACTGTGGTTAGGGCTGGCCGTAAGTTGACTGTTTGACCAGACTTTGACTAGGCAGATTTCAGCTGGTTTGAAGGATGTTTCATCTTGCTGTTTAGAGGCTAAAGTTGTCTGAAGTTGACCAAATCTTTGAGGGTCAAATCTGCCCTATTGAACAACATTGACTTTTCTGGTTAGGGCTCTTTGCTGCTGTTATAAATTATCAGATCTGTAAATTGTATTATCTCTCTTTGCTAAACTATTGAAGACTAAAAGAAGAATCGATCAAGGGTTTCCCCACATTGGGGTTTATCCCTGTATGGTGCCACATCTTGTGTCCTCTTGTCTTGGCTTGTCTTCCTTATGTTCTATCTACATTTTATTATCATGTTGATGTGATTGCTATACTAGATATGATATTTGGGCTAATAAAGAAAATTGAAGTAAAATTGCTCTAAGCATAGAACATACCATTGTTTGCCTAAATTAACATTGTATTAGAGCTGAGGTGAAGACAAATCCCAAGCAAGAGTGAAAGAGCAATCACGAAAGACAATTGGACAAGGACAAAAGACTCAATGGGTTCCTCATCCTACTTCCCGGCTGAAGACAAGCTCCATGATAAATCTGACTATCATGGATGCAAGATGTCTCTTGATTTGACCTAGGAAGAAAAAGAAGTGATGGATTATGTGCAGGGTAAAATCCCTGAACCTCCTTCAAATACACCGACTGCTGTGAAGACCAAGTACAATAGGGCTGAAGTCAAAGCGAAGAAGATTATCAGGGATTCCATTGACAAGCATCTGGTGGCCTATATCTCCGAATTGAAGATTTCCAAGGAGATCTACGACAGGTTGGTCGACATGTTCAAGGTTAGTAATGCTAATCAAATTCTATTTCTCAAGAATAAGTTGAACGATATTAAGAAGGGCAAGGATGAGGACATTCAATCCTATTTCTTGAGGGTTACTGAGAGCAAGAATGGTCTACTCTCGATTGGAGAAGTCATTTCTGACAGGGAACTTACTCTCACCAAGAGGACTCCCACCTGAGTGGTATGTATTTAGAACCACTATACTTCAACAATGATCGAATTCTAGGGTTTGAATAATTGATGTCGAGATGCATTCAAGAAGAAACAAGAATGGTGGAGCAAGAAATGCCTTCTAATAGAAGCAACCACACTGCATTCTCCGCTCATGCCAAGAGGAAGAACAATGCAGGTTCAAAGAAGCAAAGTCAAGGAAGACCAGGATTCAAAAATGGAAGGAAGAGAAGATTCTTTGTTTGCAATAAGTTTGGCCACTATGCAAGGGAGTGTCCTAATAGAAGGGATGCACCCCCAGATGATGACTATCATAATAAATCCAGGGGCAACTTCAACAACAACGATCAAAGGAATGGCAGATCCAATGGCAATTTGAAAAGGAATGCGGGATATCAAGGAAATGGTCGACCCTCCAAGAAATCAAGGAACTTTAGGTACGAAGGCACTTCACGGGATACAAGGAAGCCCTCTCTAAGCTGATAGAAAAGGAGACAAACTTGGAGATCATCCTTGGAGACAGTGCTACCTATCGCGTGAAGGGAGTAGGGAATGTTACCCTTCGATTGAATCAAGTTAACACTATTGATTTGCAAGAAGTACTATATGTACCCGATCTCAAGAAGAACCTGGTGTCCATTTCAGCAATGGAAGATAAAGGATTCAAGGTGGCTTTTATCGATGGAAAGGTACATGTTTGGAAAGGAAATTTTAAAGATGCTTTTACTGTTGAGTTTAGGGTTGACACTTTGTATTAAGTTGGAGGAAGTCCATTGGGAGCCATGTTTTGCGACACATCTCTACAATCTGAACTATGGCACCAAAGGTTCACCCATCTTCATTATAAGGCCTTGCCCGATGTGAGACAGATGGTGATAGGTATGCCCGAGTTCAAAGTAGAGCATGAAGGTGTATGTGCGGGATATGTCGGAGGAAAACTTACAAGTGGACCATTCCCCTCAAGTAATAGCAAGACCAACAACATATTACAATTGATCCACTCCAACATATTTGGTATGATGCCCGTAAACTCCTTGGGAGGATACTTATATTATCTCACCTTTGTGTATGATTATTCTCTTAAGACCTGGATCTATTTCTTGAGGAAGAAGGATGAAGTGGTTACCTGGTTCTGACACTTCAAAGCCTTGATTGAAAACCAATTCAAGAAGAAAATCAAGATATTGAGGACTGGTAATGGGACCAAGTATGAATCCAATGAATTCCAAGATTATTGAAGAGACGCTGGCATTAAGAGGGAGACTACAATGCCATAGACTCTCGAGCATAATGATGTGGCTAAAAGGAAGAATTGCTCTATTGTAGAAGCTATATGTGCCATGCTTCATGATAAAGGCCTTCCGAAGTTTCTATGGGCTGAAGCTACAAATACAGCAGTGTATGTTCAAAATCGATGCCCTCATCAAGCATTGGACTCCAAGACTCCCGAAGAAATGTTCACTGGTAAGAAACCTGATGTCTCTCATTTTAGATTTTTTGGAAGCCTCGTATATTTTCATGTCCCGAAAGAGAAAAGAAGCAAATTGGGTGGACTGCGAAGAAATGAATCTTTGTGGGCTATAGTGAAAATTCTAAGTGATATAGAATTTATGTGGCTAGTCAAAAGGAAGTTGAGATAGGTCATGATGTCGTCTTCGACAAAGATATGGCCCTTAGGAAGATCAACAACCTTCCTATCCTAAGGAAGGACAAAGAAGCTGACACAGGAAATCAGAGTGAAAAAGAGTACGAAACCATGCCTGATGTTGATGAATCTATGGATCCTATTGATCCACTCCCTCATGAGCCTTCCTCCTCCAAGAAGAGATCCTCATGGCTTAGGGAGACTCTCGAAGATGCTGAGAGGCACATTGCACCAAGGGGACTTTCCGTGAAAGCAAGAAGCCGAAGAGGTATCAAGGATATTTGACTGCCTTGAGCACTATCATTCAAAATGAGCCTTCCTCATTCGAAGAAGCCGTGAAGCAACATGTATGGAAGATTGCTATGAATGAAGAATACAATTCAATTATGAAGATTGATGTTTGGGATGTGGTACCTAGACCCCAGGACAAATCGGTTGTTACTTCTAAGTGGATCTACAAAATCAAGCATGGAAGTGCAGAAAAGTTCAAGGCTTGCTTTGTTGCTTGAGGCTTCTCTCAAAATGAGGGTGTAGATTACGATGAGATATTTGCACTTGTTGCCCGATACACCACCATCCGCTCAATCATAGCCCTTTTTGCCTCACAAGGATGGAACCTACATTAGATGGATGTCAAGACCGCCTTCTTGCATGGTTCAATCAAAGAGGAAGTCTATGTGGAACAACCCGAGGGGTTTGAAGTTCATGATCGGGAATCTCATGTATGCAGGTTGAAGAAATCTCTCTATGGATTGAAGCAAGCACCCCCGGCTTGGTATGAGAGGATCGATAACTATCTGATCAAGCTGGGATTCACTAGAAGTGAAGCCCATCCGAACCTTTACTTTAAGGTTGAAAATGATAAACCTCTCATTCTTTTACTTTATGTGGACGACCCCTTTTTGACAGGGGCAGACCCTCTCATTCACAAATGTAAGAGGGAGTTGGCTTTTTAGTTTGAGATGAAGGGCCTAGGACCGATGCACTATTTCCTAGGGTTGGAGGTCTGGCAAAAGCCAGGTGAAATTTTTCTCTCTCAAGGAAAATATGTTTTGAAGATATTGGAAAGAGTTGGGATGGTGGACTCCAAGCCTGTGACTACTCCAATGGAACTCAACTTTTAGAAGTTATGTGGTAGTGCCGCTGGACTTGAATTGGGAAATGCTTCTGAGTATCGTCAACTCATAGGAACACTGATGTTCTTGGTGAACTCCCATCTGGACATATGTTTTGCAGTTAAGACATTGAGCCAATACATGGTTGAGCCTCATCATATACATTGGATTGCTGCCAAGAATCTTCTGAGATATCTTCGGGGCACAATCACTCATGGACTAAGATACACTACCGAAAATGTGAGGCTGCATGCTTATTCTGATGCTGATTGGGCTAGCAGTGTGGTGGATTGTAAGAGCACTTCTAGATATTGTTTTTCTTTGGGTTCTGCTTTGATATCCTGGATGAGTAGGAAGCAGAAGTCGGTTGCCTCGAGCACCACCGAGGCCTAATACATAACTGCTAGTATGGCCTCCTGTGAAGCTGTTTGGTTGAGGAAGCTCTTCATTGAGCTGTTTGGACATGTGTTGGATACCATGTGGTCCTCTACGACAACCAGAGTGGGATCCGATTATCAAAGAATCCTGTGTTTCATGATCGTTCCAAGCATATAGATATCAGGTACTACTTTATCCAGGACATGGTACAATGAGGAGCAATAAGGCTCCATCACATTGGGACTGATGAGTAGGTTGCCGATATTCTGACAAAGCCCCTGGGGAAGGTCAAATTGTTGGCCTTCCGAGAACGACTTGGAGTCGTGGAGAGACCCTCTTATGAAGGTTTTGTGTGAGATGGACATTGAGCTTTGGGAGCTCCGGGGGGCTTGGGGTACTTCTTGGAGTGGTGAGCAACCATAGGGTGAGTGGTTCAACCTTCCCCTAGTGGTTTGCTGTGTACAGGCCCCAGGGTGAGTGGTTCAACCTTCCCTGTGATACCCCTTGGCGACATGTAGGCAGGTTGAGTGGTTCATCCTTCTCCTACTGAGACATCCTACCCATGCAGTCTGGGACTCATGGGAAGTACCTCTCATCTGGCCAATGAGTTAGGAAATGAGGATAGGGACCATAGTACTATCGATGGACGCATCATGTACTACCGTTCTCCCTATGCTAGGATGACGAATATTGATCTGGGATCAATGGGAATTGACTTCAAGTCAGTAAGAGTGGTATGAGACATTCTCTTTTGATTGGAATTGACTTCGGGTCAGTGAGTGTGGTATGAGACACTCTCCTTTGATTGGGATTGACTTCGGGTCTGTAGAGAATGGTATGGTACATTCTCGATCACTTCTTCTTCTTCATAGTTTAGCAGTGCAGAGCAGTGCATTGATGGCCACAGATTGGCAGATGAAGTAGCTGGTGGAGTTCTCCCTAGTTGACAGGGAGTATTAAAATTGGCAACTAGGGCCAAACTCCACATGGGTCATCTTATTTATGGCAGTTGATATTTTTCTTGGTTTCCTCTCTCCAAGAGGTGTAGAATTGATCTAAAGATCGTCTGATTCTGACATGTACAAATGAAGATATGAATTTATTTATATTATGGACAAATTGTCAAGGTTGGCCAACAAACTCATGTAGGCTCGAAAGCCCAACAATCACGTCTATTCATCCTCAACGTTAGCTTATAAATTCATGATGCCTCTTCCTCATTTGGACACACTCATCTTCACACATCTCTCTCTCTCTCTCTCTCCTCATCTTATTGGGTACAGATTTTTGGGCAGCGTATCTCTCCACATGTGCGAAGGAAAGGACAGCTAAATTTCTGTTTTAGACATTGACCAGGTTTGACCAAATTTCTAGAAGGTTGTTTTGGGCTGTGTTGACCTGTTTGACTACGTTTTTGTGAGGGTTATCTCTAATTGGGCAGGCTGAATTTCTGGGCATAGAAATCGAGGTAATCTGTTGACTGTGGTTAGGGCTGACCACAGGTTGACTGTTTGACCAGACTTTGACTGGGCAAAATTCAGCTGTTTCATCTTGCTGTTTGGAGGCCAAAGTCAACTGAAGTTGACCAAATCTTTGAGGGTCAAATCTACCCTGTTGACTAGCGTTGACTTTTCTGGTTAGGGCTCTTTTGCTGCTGTTATAAATTATCAGATTTGTAAATTGTACTATTATAGACTAAAAGAAGAATTAATCAAGGGTTTCCCCACATTGGGGTTTGTCCCTAGCTAGTGCCATATCTTGTGTCCTCTTGTCTTGGCTTGTCTTCTACTGTTTATGTTTATGTTCTATCTGCATTTTACTATCATGTTGATGTGATTGCTATACTGGGTATGATATTGGGCTAATAAAGAAAATTGAAGTAAAATTGCTCTAAGCATAGAACATACCATTGTTTGCCTAAGTTAACAAGATATTACTTCATGGATCTCCAACACCGATCATTGATTGCTTGTGTTCCACCCTTTGGATGAGGATGATGCACCTGGTTCATTGTGCCCAACCGACTCCACACATGCACCACACACTTGGCAGATGTTCCAGGGCCTAAAGGATGTCTCCCGCTATAGAGGGAGGGCTTACATCACCATCCTAGCCTTTACAGATGGTCTACAGGCATTTTCAATCCACTTGGAGACCCATGAGGATGTCCTTTTGGCCCCACACCCACTTGGGAGCACCATAGGTTCTTGATTGGAAAACAAGGGGCCAACCCCTTGTCTAGTATGTGTTTTAAGTCCATTTCTTCATCATGGCACCCCTTAAACTTCATTAGGCCTCCTCAAAGGTCAACGGCTCACTTTATTGATTAGTTGTCCCTCTTGAGAGGCTTATTCATGTATTATTGAGCTATTTGGTGGGCTTGTCACCCAAAGCATTGTTATTATGCACATTATTTTATTTTTGGGGCTAAATTAGGCCAATTTAACTAAATCAAATTCATTAGAGAGTGTATAAATAGAAGTGGTATGAATCATTTGTATCATCATCACTTGGATTGGGTCTCTCTCTCTTGTGAGATTTTTTCTATCCTTCTTGGAGGACGAATTTGAATGTAATGGATGAATTTTGATGTTTGGATATCTCTCTCTTGTCTTGGAGTTTCATTATTGGCATAATATGATGATTGAATATACTCTTTTTGCACATGTAAGTACTGTTTTCATTCTTATTCTTGTTATTTACTTTATGACATTGATGTTGTTGGAATTTTCACTATTCTAGATCTGAAATTTACTTCTTTTCTTATGTGAAATTGTGGAAGTTTAGTCTTTATAGCATTGCATCATCTTATGTATCATGTGTAAAGGGGTGAATGTTCGTAGAGATTGTTTCTTTTGAACATATCTTGATAAGTCATCTATTATTGCACATTGAAGTATAAACTCTTCTAGCAGCTGCTCTCATGCCCTTATTGCCATGCGAAGTTGTCTATGAGGCTCCTTGATTGGGTGAAGTTATTCTAAAACACAAATTTCATCTTGACTCCATATTCCCCAAAGGATTAGGCACTGATCGTCCATTGGTGATCACCTAAAAGCATATTATTCTCACCTTTCTCTCTCTTTCTAGGCCTAACCTCCATAGGTGATGTAAGGCATCAATTTTCTCACGATTCATCCATCCAAAAAGTTCGATCTCTTGCCATCTACTGCACTATTGTGTCTTCTAGAGGCACTCCAAATTTAAAGCAATTATGACAGTGGGATCTTGAGATATTTTAGGCCCTAGCTCTAAGGCTGATTCTTGCCCTTGGTTTCCCTTGGCTAGTGACCTCATTGGGATCATTGCATCAAAATTACTGAAAATTTCGCCTTTGATCCCCTTCCCCTCAATTAGGTCAAGCACACACTTGACTAGTCAACTCCACCCCCTTGACCTAATTTTGGGTCCACTTGGTTCCATGTGGTGCCATAACTTATTGAAGCTAATTTCACAAAGACCATTTGCAAACCAAGTTTACATAAGTATTTCTAGGACTAGGTATCTCATTTACAAGTCTTATAAGCAAACCCTAGCCCATGAAATCCCCTTGACCCTTCCTAGAGAGCCTTACACCTTGCTTCTCAAGCAAGCAAACCATACAATTGAGTCTCTCTTGTGAATAGGCCTTAGGAATCACTCCTCATCTTTTATTGACTCATTCATATTGTGATTCCCTTTATACCGAGCCTCCTCCCATCGGTAGGGAGCCTTAACTGAAGTGATAGTGTGCTATCACTCCATTGTTGCCTTTGACGTAGTAGTTTCCCTTTTAGGATCCCCTCCTAAGACCCTTGCTAGTTTGAGCGGTAACAGTCCCACTTCCCGATACCATATATCTAACTCTCCTCTACTCATTAGAAGCCCTTTTCACATTTTCCTCATCTTGGTCCACATTTGTCCATTGGGTCCATAATGTGTTAGCTTCCCCTCCCCTTGTCCACACTTTAGGTCGGGTTTGAAATAGTCCCTCAGAAGTTGATGCAGCGAAAAAGAAAGTTAAAAGCATAATTTGGCCACTTACAACAGGAAATGTACCACAAAATGCAAAATATGGTCAGGACATAAAATTGGCAAAAGTTAAATAGGGGCTTTACCCCTTATCATTATGGCCATCACCCTAGTTCCTAGGGCCCCTATGAGTGCCCCCTACATCATTAAGGAACACATGATTGTCCCAAACCTTGGTGGGCGATGAACTACCCAAACTTAAGGGCGTAATCACTGCTACATCATAGACATTATGCTCTCATACCTTGGAGCACCAAGCAATAAAAGAATCAAAATTAATAAAAGGAAAAAGACATAAAAAGGAGGGTGGAAAAACAATGGTCGGGGTAACTCATGTACCACGATTTCCCCTTCCCACATCCATACACCCAATGTGTTTGCTTCCTTCATCATAGTTACCCTCGTACCATGGCATGTGGCTTGGAGATTTCCCTCCTGCCCCCACACCATTCCATCATTATTTCACATGATACCTGCCATTTGATGGATGTACGTTGGACCTGCCACTCCCTTAGAGGTTGAAACCACTTTATAGGGTCCTTTATTAACCTCTCTTGTTGAGCAAGGTAACACTTGTACATTTTAAAGCCCATTTGGAAGGGCATGCCACTACGAAGTGTCCACTTTTGCCCCTGATTAGCAAGCTTATTTACTCAATTGCACTAATGGATTGTTATATTGGAAGGTGAGGAGACACATTGGATCTTATACATGATTGCAGGTGAATCTCCATCTTGGATTTGGCCTCCCTACATGGGATCCAAGTCCTCCAAGGTGTCATAATGGCAGTTGTAGGGTGAGCGTTGAGAGTCATGGGCGTCCACCATTGCAGAGCATTGAGTGCCACACCATGGGCCTCTTTAGTGCCACAAATTGTTTGTTTGTGCCCCAGTGTTACTGAGATGATGATGCACTTGGACCACGTTGCCCAGCCGACCACACATTGACACCTTACACTTGGCAGTTGATCTAGGGCCCAAATGAGGTTTTGTATCATCCAAAGAGACACGGGAGGGCACGTGTCATCTCTTGAACCTCACTAATGGAACACTGACTTGTTATGGAGCCATTTGGAGACCCATGAGACCATTGATTATGCCCTATAACCACTTGGGAGCACCATATGATGTTTATCTTGGAAATCAAGGGGTCATCCCCTTGGTCATCATTTTTGGAGCCCTTCTCTTCATCATGGCACTTAAAGGACTCATTTTGGCTTTCCAACGAACCTTACTCCATTTTGCACTATTATGGCCCTCTTGGGATGGTTTATCATTCACTTTAGTAGTTATTTGGTGGGTTTGTCACCAAAGACATTATTTTCACATTAAAATATTTTTAGGGGCTAAATTAGGCTAATTCAAATTTGTGAGAGGCTCATATAAGTAAGAGAGACTTCATTTGTATATGATCATCACACTTGGGATTTTCGACTACCTCACTATAGGATTTTTGGCTTGCAATTTTTTGGAGAGATTTAGATGAAGCTAATGCAATTGGATATTTGGAAATGTTTGTTTTCTATCTTGGAGCTTCTTTTTGGCATTCTTGTGGATGCATATACTCTATATTGTCTTGTAAGTGCCTTTGAATGCGATACTTCTGAAATAATGAATGTCTAATGCATGGAATTTTATTCTTATGGTTATTATTGTGTCCTAATTCATGAAAATTTGTTTAAGGCCTTAATACTATTGGAAAATTTTGCATGTGTTACTCATAAGATGATGAATGAATGAATGTTCCTACAGGATAATTTGCATCCTTGAAACTCCATAACAATTGCCATTGAAGTATAAAAGTCTAAAGTTGTCATGTAGTTGCATCTATAAATAGTGAAGTTGCTTCTTTAGGCCTCCTTGAAGAAGTTAGCAAACCAATATCATTTTTGACTCCAATCCTCCCAATTGCTAGCCACTACTCCTAGATCCTTGGTGATCACATTAACTTATCAAAACGTCATTCTTTTCACCTATTTTGTCTTTGTTTCTTCGTCCCTTTAAGGATAAGGAGGCTTTTTAGGGCTTGGTGCGAAATTTTATAGAGGAGGGATTTTGGGATTTTGTCCTGACAAAACTGTTCCTTAGTGTCTCCTCTAGGCACTCCCATATTTTGAACGAATTTTGACAGTGGAATTTCATTTTAATTGATGCCCTTGGTATCACACCAAGAGGGGACCCTAAAAGCCATCCTTCAACTTAGGGATTTCTTGAAGGTTTGTACCTTAGTAGCATATCATTCGGAACCTTTTCTCTTGACTATCTTGACGTTGGATGAACTCTTACCTTGTAAAATATCTCAACCCTAGGTCTAGTATAGTATTTCTCTCAAGGGATTTTTTGTGGAAAGTCATCCTAGCTTCTCCCTAGGCTAACAATTTAATTGAACCTTTCCATTAAATGAACCATCCTTGCCTCACTTTGAACGCTAGTGTAGACATATTAATCACAAGTGAAGGATACTAGGACTCCTCCGTTGATGGAAATCCGAGAAGAGAAGGGGAAGTGTCGTTGTTCCCTTTAACTCTAGCCTATATATTAGGTCTGCTAGTTTGTGCAGCAACGGGTTCAAGGTGATGTATATGAAGGGCATAAGCAAGGTATTTCTTAGTTGGATTAGGGCATAATTCTTCATGTCAGGGAACTACGTACCATAAAATAAGCCTTGAAAAGAATACTTGAAGCCTAGAGTTTCAATGTATAGTTCAACAAGAGTATATCTAGGTATGCATGCACAAAGAAAAGGTTTACTTAAAGTTATAATCAACAATAGGATATGGTGAACCTTCACTAGCCCTAAGTTGAAGCTTTGTATAGAACTAGGGTTTATAGGGGCATTACACTGCCTAGGGTTGATGATGTTAACACTAATGAGTCCCTTTTCACCATGAAATATGCTTAGTTTTAAATGTGTTAGGTCAATGAATGCGAAAGAAAGCTAATCAACTCCAATGTTTCAGTGGCTCAAGCGTTGATTGAATTCAACCCTTAACATAGCATTAGCGGCTCGCCTTAAAGGGACACGAAAGCAAGAAAGCAGGAAAAAGACAAATATTTTAATGAGTTTTGATCATCAATAGGATCCCAATGTCTTCCCCTACTTGAGTGATGGAGTCTTCGAGGTTTAAACTATAGAGATATCAAATGCATGGCTGGAGTAAGGGGGAAATCTTTACATTTTCTTTCCAAACCTTGGTTATCTTTTTGTGAGGAGAAAAATTAACTAGCAGAAATGATTCCTACGAGGTCTACTACGGATTTGAAGGAAAATAGATTAAGCATCCAATACTTTTCCATGACTTTATAGTGAAAAATTGCATTTAGACAGGGAATAGTAGAAAACCCTTGCAATATTCCATTATATGTAAAGCCATAAAATGTATGAAATATACTCACAAAAATTCCAATGAAATGTTTTCTTTCAATCCCAAAAAAAATATCTCCAATACACATCAGTCTACATTGGTAAAATCTCCACATAAGATCACATCTCCACTAGTAGCAAAATACAAGAGGCTAGGTCAAGCTCTTTTAAAGAGGCCACAATCCACCAGAGTGATGATGAAAAAGTGAATGGAGTGTTCCTCCTTTTATAGGAAGTCTATGTTAATTCTTTACTAGATTAGATCTATTTTATTTCAGCAATTTACGCAAAACCTAGGAAAATTATTCTGCCCAAATAAATTTTTTGAAACTGGTGTAAAATAAATACATTGTTTTGAAATTTCTGATTTTACTTAGTTTAGAAACCCTTCATGCACTTTTTCTGAGTTATTCCTACCTACTTGTTATTTTTCTTTAACAAGTTATATACAAAGTAAATACTAAAAATAAACACTAGTGCATGCTCAACATATTACAGATCAACAACTAAAAGAAACAAGAACAAACACACCACATGACACCATTATTTTTGGACCAATGTCCTCGGAAAAACCCAATGCGTGAAAACTGGTGCAACTATCTGAGGGTTTTCTTATTAAGCAATATTAGAGTACAATCTGGGTGCCAAAACTGGCCTACCCAACAGAGAATTTCTTTAGTAGCTATACCTCACAGTTTGAGAGAAATATCCTGGCCGAAACCCTGGAAAACCCTTCCGGCAGTTCCTCAGCACAAAACTGTTCTGCAACCCCAGTGTCTGCCCAATCTGGACTGCGTTAGCCCCTCTTTGTCTCACGCTAGCCCTGTGTCAACCTTTCTTGGCCTGCATCAGCCCCAGGAGGCCCTGCGTCAGCTTTGGGAGCCTTTGCATCAGCTACGCTGGCTCCTTTGGTGCTCTGCACAACACTTGGCTGCCTTTGTGTGGCCCTGCGTGAGCCCTTGTTGGCTCTGCATCACCCTCCGTGGCTGCTGCGCTGCTCTCCTGACACAATCTCTGCTTTCTCTGTTTCTCTGTACTCAATGCCCCTCAACTGCTCTCCCTATCACTGATTCTATCTCTCTTAGCAAACCCCTCTATAGAGAATAGAATGACTAATCATCTGGTGTACTCTCCAAGTGACCCTCAAGCCTCCTCTTATACTTTCCCTGTTAACATCTCAACGACTGAGATTAAGTCCCTAATCAACGGCTAAGATTAGATCTGGCTTGATCCATGTCTTTTGGACCATTCTAACACATATTCATATTAATACATATTAATATTTTATTTTCCCTAAGTTTAGACTTAGGGACTCCATTAAAAATATTGATTATTTTAGTATCTCCTGATTTCTTTAGAATCTGCCCAAACCCTTTCTGGGTATTGGAGATCTCATGTGCCCCAACCTCTCCACCAAATTTCGTGGCTAGAGCACATCCGATGCTACCCCAAATCAACACATTGGTATTTTAACAAGAAAAATTAATTTGCAGCAGAAATAACAAGAGAAATCAGACATAAAACAACAAAGAAATGACCTAGAACAATCCTCTAATTTTATATTAATTAGGAAATTTTAGGGTTAGAACAATGTTGCAGGAACTGTCCCGCCCCCAAGGATCCAAAGGTAGATCCGCGTCCCTTACGGATTCGCCATCGATCCTTCGGCGGAACTGCGGATCGGTAATTCAGATCCGCGGTTCCTGCAAAATTGGATTTTTGGGGGCCTGATCTGTGACTCTTACTGCTCGATACACGGTTCCTATTTTCCGATCGACGGATCTAGAAAGGATCGGGTGTGGATTTCTGGAGGTTCGGGTGTGTATCCATCGCGGATCCAAGAGAAAGTGGACGGTTCCGCGGGGTTTTTTTTGTCTTTTTTTTTTTGGAAATTTCAATTTTTTCTCTGAGGAACTACACTTTCTGAATACTCCTAAGGTGCCCCTTGATGCTCCCCAGATGTGCCCTAGATGCTCCCTAATGGTAATGTTAAATTCTTAAAGTAAAAGTGACATTCTCCTTTATCTTTCATTTCCATCCTTTTACTTAAATTTTTAACATTACCATGAAATGACTCAGGATGTTTGAGAGTGGTTCCAACCTCATCAGACTTCATATGGAGAAAATAGAATTTTATATCCCATTCAAAATTCAGTAGACTTAACAATTTTCAGGATCAATGGGATTGTGGCATTTCATTGGATTATATCATGTATGAGGGCATGTGATTGATCAAGAGCAACAAGCCCTATATGTACCCCAGTGTTGGTGTTATTGATTGTTGAACTCCTTTGTCATGGCCTTAGCAATTATGTACCCTTCACTCAAGTTAAAATCATTGATCAGGCATGTTAAGCTTTCTCTACCATATTATAAGGCTTGGATTAAGCTGTTTAATCAAAATTAGGCAATGTTGACTAAAATCCCTATAGAATTGAAGTAGAGGCAAAGGCTAGACAAGAGAAGAGGAATCTAGATTGTAGATGATTAATGCTAGAATAATTAATCATTGATGTGCAATGGATGCCATATGTATCTTGATTTATGTAAAAATATGCATGATTTCATGTCTTCTACAACTAATTTGGTATTTTGGATGTTTTTTTTAATATAAATGAAAAAAATATATAATATATATATATAGTAGACACTTCTGAGACGCTTCACTTCCTAGAATTTTGGAAAATGACGCTTCCGCGTCCCCGCTTCCAAAAAACGTCTCCATTTCATCCCCGCTTCGTGCAACATTGGGTCAGACCCTCAAAGAATTTTACACAGAAATTTATTAGCTGTAGAAAAACCTGTAACTCAGTGTGTTGTAGGAAATCGATTACTTTGCTATAGAAATAAATCAGCGTCTGAAATTCCTTAGAAATTCACCCCCTGTCTGCAATAAATTCACCCTCTTTACCCTTGTTATACGACCCTATTCCAACTTTGTACAAAACCCTTTTCTGCTCCCTATCTCGCCTCCTCAAGTTTGTAGGGCGTCTGCACGCATGAGATCATCTTGTTGGCTTGTCTTTAGCAAATAACTCAACCTTCTTTTCTTGTTGTACTCAACCCTCTCTCTCTCCTCCACTTGGCTCCTTTCAGCCTCCACTCAGCGAAATTCCTGCTTCTCTTCAATCAAGTCGAGTTGCACTTGAGAAGCCATCTCTTCCAACTAATCAACCCAAAAATGCGTCAGCCACCCATGTACTTATACTTTTTGAAAGAGTGCAATACCATGGGTCATTAGAATACATTAGGATTATGTCTTCATCCACTCCTTACGCTCCTTTATAATTTTCCGAGGCTAAATCCCTAAGTTAAATAATTAATTGTTAAAATTGGCAACTAGGGCCAAACTCCATGAGGATCACCTTATTCATGGCTGATAATATTTTATCTAGATTCCTCTCATCGAGAGCTGTAGGATTGATCTAAAGATCATCCGATTCCGATAAGTATTTATGGAGATATGAATTTATTTTGATTATGGACAAGTTGTCAAAGTTGGCCAGCAACTTATGTAGGCTCAGAAGTCCAATAGACACATCTATTCATCATCAATGTTTTCATATAAATACAGGATGTCTCCTCCTCATTTGGACACACACTTCTCATCCATCTCTCTCTCTTTTGCGCAGAAAAGAGTCTCTCTCTCTCTCTCCTGCGCAGATAGCTTTCTCTCTCACACGTGAGAAGGAAGGACGTAGTTTTCTAAGGGTTTACAAACTACAAATTGGAATTTTGACCAGCATTCTCTCTCTCTTGACTGCGCAGTAGGTGAAGCTGACTCTCCTTGGAAATCTGCAATTTTTGGCACATGAATTAAGGTGATCTGACCTCCGGTTTGGAAGATATTGACTGCCCTAGTTTAGGGCTAATACCGCTGATGCCAATGAATGGTGATGCTGCTGATGCAGATGACGCTGATGCCGATGATGCCGATGCCGATGATGCTGATGTGGCTGATGCCGATGATGCTAATGTTGATGATGCCGATGATGCTGATGTCGCTGATGCCAATGATGCTGATGCCGCTGATGCCGTTGATGCCGCTGTTGATATAAATCAGATTTTTGTACTATTTCTCTCTGCTGAATTATTGAAGATAAAAGAAGATTTGATCAAAGGGTTTCCCCATATTGGGGTTTGTTTTTGGCTAGCCGCCACATCTTGTGTCTCTTGTCTTGGCTTGTTTTCTGTTGATCGTTTAATGTTCTATCTACACTTTACTTATGTACATGTGATTGCTAGTCTGTGGATAGTAGTAAGATATATAAGTAAACTGCTCTAAGCATAGAACATACCATAACTTAACATGGTATCAGAGCTGAGGTGAAGACAAAGCCCAAGCAAGAGCAAGAGCAATCACCAAAGAGAAGGTTGGCAAGGCTATCTAAAAAGAACTATGGGGTCCTCAACACTCTTCCCCATCGAAGACAAGCTCCGTGAAAACTCTGGCTATCACGGATGGAAGATGTCTCTCGATCTGACTTTAGAAGATCAAGAAGTGTTGGACCATGTGAGAGGCAATATTGTTGAGCCTCCATCAAATGCATCCGCTGCTGCGAGGAACAAATGGAAATCCGGAGAAGTCAAAGCAAAGAAGATCATCCGGGACTCTATCAACAAGTGCTTGGTGGCCTATGTTTCTGAACTGAACACCTCCAAGGAAATCTACAATAGACTGGATGTGTTATATGTACCTGATCTAAAAAAGAACTTGGTGTCCATTTTGGCAATGGAAGACAAAGGCTACAAGGTGGATTTCAGCAATGGCAAGGTACGTGTATGGAAAAACAATATTAAAGATGCCTTCACTCTTGGGTTTCGAGTTGATTCATTATATCAGGTCGGAGGAAGTCCGCTAGGTGTCATGTCTTGTGACACATCTCTTCAGTCCGGACTATGGCATCAGAGGTTTGCTCACCTTCATTATAAAGCTCTACCTGATGTAAGAAAAATGGTGACCGGGATGCCCGAGTTCAGAATAGAGCAAGAAGGTGTATGTCCCAGATGTGCCGAAGGAAATCTAAAAAGCGGACCATTCCCCTCAAGCCAAAGCAAAACCTCCGATATATTGCAGTTAGTTCACTCAGACATATCTGGTATGATGCCTGTGAACTTCTTGGGAGGATGTTCATATTACCTCACTCTTACAGATGACTATTCTTGCAAGACTTGGATATACTTCTTGAAAAAGAAGGATGAAGTGTTCTCCTGGTTTCGACACTTCAAAGCCTTGATCGAGAATCAAACCGAAAAGAAGATCAAGATCTTAAGGACTGATAATGGGACTGAATATGAATGTAATGAGTTTCATGACTTTTGTAAAGATGCTGGCATTAAGAGGGAGACTACTACACCATACACTCCTGAACAAAATGGTGTGGCGGAAAGGAAGAACCGTACGATTATGGAAGTTGTCCGTGCTATGCTTCATGATCAAAGACTTCCGAAGTTTCTATGGGCTAAAGCTGCAAACGCTGTTGTATATATACAAAACTGATGCCCCCATCAAGCATTGGGTTCCAAAACTCTTGAAGAAATGTTCATCGGTAAGAAACATGATGTATCTCATTTTAGCATTTTTGGAAGCCCTGTATATTTTCATGTGCCAAAAGAGAAAAGGAATAAATTGGGTGCATTTGGAAAGAAAGGAATCTTCGTGGGCTATAATGAGAATACTAAGGGCTATAGAATCTATGTAGCCGGTCAAAGGGAAGTCGTAATTAGTCATGATGTCACCTTTGACGAAGATATGGCTCTCAGCAAGGTGAACGATCTTCCTACTGTGAGGAGCTCTCAAGAAGCTGACTCCAGGGAATCGAAAGAAAAAGATGATGAAACAATGCACGATGTGGAAGAACCCATGGATCCTATTGATCCTCCTCCACTTGAGCCTTCCTCCTCTAGGAAGAGGCCTTCATGGCTTAGGGGGACACTTGATGATGGAAGTACGGAAAAGTATAAGGCTCGTTTTGTCGCTCGTGGCTTCTCCCAGAAGGAAGGTATAGACTATGCCAAGATATTTGCACCTGTTGCCAGATATACCACCATCCGCTCAATCATAGCCCTTGCGGCTTCACAAGGATGGAAACTACATCAGATGGATGTCAAGACCACGTTCTTGCATGGTTCGATCAAAGTAGAGGTCTACGCGGAGCAACCCGAAGGATTTGAGATTTATGATCGAAAATCTCATGTGTGCAGGTTGAAGAAGGCCCTCTATGGGCTGAAGCAGGCACCCCAAGCATGGTATGAGAGGATTGTTAGCTACTTGACGAAGCTGGGATTCACTAGGAGTGAAGCCGATCCCAACCTTTACTTTAAGGTTGAAGATGACAAACCTCTCATACTGGTGCTGTATGTTGACGACCTCTTTCTAATAGGTGCAGACCCTCTCATTCAAAAATGTAAGAGGGAGTTAGCTTTGGAATTTGAAATGAAGGACCTAGGCCTGATGCACTATTTCCTAGGACTTGAGGTTTGGCAGAATCCAGGGGAAATTTTCCTAACTCAAGGAAAATATGTGGTGAAGATATTGGAAAGATCCAGTATGGTGGACTGTGAGCTTGTAACTACCCCGATGGAGCTTGACTTCAAAAAGTTAAGTGGTAGTGTTGCTGGACCTGTCTTACGAAATGCCACTGAGTATTGTCAACTCATCGGAGCATTAATGTTCTTAGTGAACTCCCATCCAGATATATGCTTTGCAGTCAACACGTTGAGTCAACATATGGTTGAACCTCACCACATACATTGGATTGGTGCCAAGAATCTGTTGAGATATCTTCGTGGCACAATTACTTATGGGTTAGGATACATTGTCGGCGATGTGAGACTACTTGGGTATACTGACGCTGATTGGGCAGGCAATGTGGTGGACAGAAAGAGCACTTCCAGGTGTTGTTTCTCTTTGGGATCTGCTTCGATATCCTTATCCTGGATGAGCAGGAAGCAAAAGTCGGTGGCTTTGAGCACTGCCGAGGCAGAGTATATTGCTGCTAGCATGGCCTCCTGTGAGGCAGTCTGGTTGCGAAAGCTCTTCAGTGAGCTATTTGGATTTACATTGGATACCACCGTGATTCTATGTGACAACTAGCGCGGGATCCATTTATCAGAAAATCACATATTTCATGATCGCTCCAAGCATATCGATATCAGGTACCACTATATTCGAGATATGGTGCAGCGAGGAGCAATAAGGCTCCAACATATTGGTACAGATGAACAGGTCGCCGACATTCTGACAAAGCCCCTAGGAAAGGTCAAATTCCTGACTTTCCGAGAACGACTTGGTGTCGTTCAGAGACCCTCCAATGAGGGTCAAGTATGATGTACTGAGCTTTGGGAGCTCCATGGGGGCGCAGGGTACTTCTTGGAGCGACAGGGTACTTTTTGGAGCGACATATGACCACAGGGTGACTCACCATCCCCTGTTGGTGCACTTTGTACAGGGTAAAAGGTTCAAACTTCCCTTATGACACCCCGTGGCGACTATGGAATAGGATGATTCGTTCTCCTGTAGGCCAGGATGATTAGTTCTCTGTGGCATCCATTGGACAGGGTGATTAGCTCTCCTGTGGACAAGATGATTCGCTATCTTGTGGACAAGATGAACCGCTCTCTTGTGGGACAGGATGATTTGCTCTCCTGTGGACATGATGATTCGCTCTTCTGTGGACAAGATGATTTGCTCTCTTATGGGACAGGATGATTCGCTCTCTTGTGGGATAGGATGATTCACTCTCCTGTGGACAGGATGATTTGCTCTCCTGTGGACAAGATGATTCGCTCTCCTGTGGACAAGATGATTCGCTCTCCTGTGGACATGATGATTAGTTCTCCTATCAAGGCATCCTACCCATGCAGTCTAGGACTCATGGGAAGTACCTCTCATTTGATCAATGAGCAGAGAAATGAGGATAGGGACCATAGTAGTACCGATGGACGCATCGTTGTATCTACCATACTCCCTATGCTAGGATGACCTTCATTGATCTGGGATCAATGACACTGGTCTGGGACCAGTGAGAGTGGTACCCACTATGACACTGACTTCAGGTCAGTAGAGGACTGGTCTGGGACTAGTGGTACACACTCTGACACTGACTTCGGGTCAGTGGAGGATGGTATAACACATCCTCGATCACTTCTTCTTTTTCTTCATAGTTTGAGCAGAGCAGAGCAGAGAATAGCAAGTCAAAGCAGAGCAGAGCAGAGAATAGCAAGTCAAAGCAGAGCATAGCAAGGCAGAGCAAAGCAGAGCAAAGCATGGGTCAAGTTGTTCAGGGTAGTGCATTTGATGGATGAATAGTAGTGACGGTCAGAAGAATTGCAGATGGAGTTCTCCCTAGTTGAGAGGGAGTGTTAAAATTGGCAAGTAGGGCCAAACTCCATGAGGATCACCTTATTCATGGCTGATAATATTTTATCTAGATTTCTCTCGTCGAGAGGTGTAGGATTTATCTAAAAATCATCCGATTCCGATAAGTATTTATGGAGATATGAATTTATTTTGATTATGGACAAATTGTCAAAGTCGGCTAGCAACTTATGTAGGCTCAAAAGCCCAACAGACACATCTATTCATCATCAACGTTTTCATATAAATACAGGATGTCTCCTCCTTATTTGGAAACACAATTCTCATCCATTTCTCTCTGTCTTCTGCACAGAAAAGAGTCTCTCTCTCTCTCCTGCGCAGATAGGTCTCTCTCTCACACGTGGGAAGGAAGGACGCAGTTTTCTAAGGGTTTAAAAATTGCAGATTGGAACTTTTACCAGCATTGACCAGCATTCTCTCTCTCTTGACTGCGCAGTAGGTGAAGCTGATTGTCCTTGGAAATCTGCAATTTTTGGCACAGGAATCGAGGTGATCTGACCTTCGATTCGGAAGATATTGACTACCCTAGTTTAGTGTTGATACTGTTGATGCCGATGATGGTGATGCTGCTGATGCCGATGATGCTAATGACGCTGATGCCGATGATGCTGATGTCGCTGATGTTGATGTCGTTGATCTAGGGTTTGCTGCTGCTGATATAAATTAGATTTTTGTACTATTTCTCTCTGCTGAATTATTGAAGATAAAAGAAGATTTGATCAAAAAGTTTCCCCATATTGGTGTTTGTCCCTGGCTAGCTGCCACATCTTGTGTCTCTTGTCTTGGTTTGTTGTATGTTGATCGTTGTTCTAAGTGCACTTATGTACATGTGATTGCTAATCTGTGGATAATAATAAGAAAGATAAGTAAACTAATCTAAGCATAGAACATACCATAACTTAACATTAATGCTTAGATAAAACATTAGCACATGTCTACATTAACTATTCAATGTAGTTTTCCTAAGTAAAATTAAGGAAAGAAATCATATTAGTCGCTCCTCATGAACACCAACCTAAAGAAGACATCTCTTCTAGATGCTAGGACACCAAGCCTATGTGGAATACGTTCCAATGCTACAAGAATCAATAGTCTATCACTCTCATTAATCTAACTAAAACCCCCTAAACAAGTTTAATTTTGAGTAGACAGAAATTAAATGGGCTACAAGCCAACCCAATAGTTCAACAAAATAAAATATGCAAACATTCGCCAACACATGTGAGCTGGAAGCCCTCAATAGTCATGATGTCATGCCCTTTTAGGGCTCAAAATATTCCAAAAGTGCAATGAAAGGGCTGGAGGTGTCTCTAAGCATCGTGATCTACCTCAATTTGAAGAAGGGTCCTCAAACTAGGGCTACTTGGGAGTGGGGATCGACATTTTCAAAAGCTCTTGGGCCGGGAGTGAATCGAGAGAATTTTTTTATATCATATATATTTTTATATATTTTGATGCACATATATCAGCAAAAGCATGTAGAATGATGAATTAGATATAAAAGGCATAAAAACATGGATTAAACCATAAAACATCAATCATCTAGAAGTTATAATCTTCATCAACCACGTCCACAAGTTAGTAACATACAACATGTCGAGTCTCATGATTCATCAATCTTAAAGATTCAAGCTTTAGAAATTCAATATATAACAATTGTCATCATTGATCACTAAAGTTGTACTTGTAACCATTACCATTACCAAGTAACCAAACTATAACAAAGAATATCTAACATGAAATGAAATGTTTCAATTCTAAACTTTCACGAAGCATCATATTCATAATTCATTACCATTGAGTTATAATTGCCAACTTCAAACTTCAAGCTTAAATTGTCATATATTGTTTAGAAAAATATCATAGTAAATATGAAAGAGTCAATAGTTATAAAAGCTTCTAGAAACTAGAAAAGACAAGTAAATCTATTATCTATTGCTTCCTTTGGTTCTTGCCATGAGAAATGTCTAATTTCTAAGAAGTTCGTGGTGGTCTACTAGGAGTCTCCTCCCACATAATCAGACGACCTTGTCCAAAACCAGAAGGTACATGACCCACACATGAGGGATGTAGATGGAGGTGGTGGCAACAAAGGCAAAGCTTGTGGAACTTGAGCACTGCTACTGGATGATGGGGGTGGTATGGCTGCTGTTGTTGCTTCATCATCATCTTTGAAAAGTTCTGTTTCCAATTCTTCTAGATGTATAGTTCCATCCTCCAAATTATCTTCCTTTGGGTTGTTGTCCAAGTCATATATGATGTATCAGCATGAGCCTACTCATAATAGAGTGTCACCAACCTCAAGTTGTAGTGCACAAAAACCAAGCTTTCTGCCTAGTTTTCATTGAGGAAGTTTCTTCTCACATTATGGATGAAGCTAGAGGTGCTCCAACACCTATCTACAAAAGAAGTATTTACAACTTGTGAAAGCACTTTTTTGCCAATTTTGCGAAAAGGCTAAAACCACCATACATGTCCCACCGGGTGACAACATCCAATCTGTCCCTATCTTCCATTGCATGCAAAGAACCAAACACTGCAATACTAGTGAAGTATTTTCCTAATTCTCTACGCAATATAGCACACTCCCCGTCAGGGACCAACTTGTCTAATGCTATCATATACCCATTTTGTACCTCTAGATCTATATGGGGTTTGCTCATAAGCAGTGTTGCAGGAAACACCCCCTCCCTGGATCAAAAGACGGATTCGCAGCCCATATGGATCCATGGGTGATCTGGCCCCAGAATTGTGGTTTAGAAATCCAGAACCACGGATCGGGTCGAAAAACACGATTCTTGGTCTGTCTAAACCGTGTCGGCCCGATTTGCGGTTCCAGATGTCCGAGCCGTGACTCTGGGGCCAGATCACTTGTGGATTCACCTTGGATCGGTGCTGACTCTCGGTGGATCACGAGTGGTTCTGTACGCTGTAGGCCAGACCCACGTAATTTTTATTTTTATTTTTTTGATTAATTATGGTTGGGGGTGGGTTTAGCTTGGGTCAAGGAAAAGAATGAGGGAAATAAAACTCCTTTTCTCCTCTCATTTCCTCACTCTTGTATTTTTGGAGAGCTTGGAGAAGAGAGGAGAAAGAGAGGAAAAGAGAGACTTGAGGAGAGCTTGGAGGAGTGAAGGAGGAGGACCTAGGAGCAGTGAAGGAGGAGGAAATTGGAGGAGTAAAGAAGGGCTTCCATCTACAAGAGCTGAAGAGGTAAGTGCAAACCCCAATCTTCCTCATTTTTCTGTAATAGTAGTTTGTATTTTTTCTCCTCCCTCTCCTACTCTTTCCCATTCTTTCTTCTTGCTCATTTAATTGCAGGTTGTCCACCACCTATATTTATATTCCAAGATGGTGTTCTTTTAGCTTCTATGTATCATTCCACTTTTGGTTTTCACGATGGCCAGGGGGGTAGGAATAGAAGGCAAGAAGATCAAGAGGATAGTGGTTCCCATATGAGTGACCCTATGTATGATGAGGAGGAAGGGTTTGAAGAGGAAGGGGATGAACCTAAAGTGAACACTGAAAGACTAGAGGGGAAAGCTACATTGACACCCTTGTGGAACTATGTGACCAAACTTGAAGGGGGAAATGGTGGTGGAAACTACAAGTTTTTGTGCCCTCGTGGTGGTCATGGAGGGAAACCATATAGTGGTTCATGTACTTGTGTAAGGAGGCATCTTTGTGGGGTGTTGGACTGTGATGACAAAAAGGGTGCCATGGGGATACAAATTTGCCCAAACGTTTCAATTGAACAAAGAAGAAAATACATCCAATTAGAGGAGGTTGCACAACACAAAAACAAGAAACAAAAAACTCAGATTGTATCAAGTGCAACCTCTAGATTTGGTAGCTCATCTCCTCACAGTACTTCTACAACCTTTGGAAGTAGAAGAACAATAGGGGATTTCCTGAATGTTGTTGGGAGGGATGATGTGGATGGAAAGATACTCTGATTTCTTTGTGCTTGCAGTGTACCATTCAATGTGTTTTGCTCTCCCTATTGGCATGATATGGTTAAGGCCATCAATGAAGCCCCAAAAGGATACAAGAGGCCCAACTATGAGAAAGCTAGAACAGTGTTATTAGAAAGAGAAAAAGCAAAGGTTCAAAGAACTTTGACACGTTTTACAAATGAGTGGGTAGATTGTGGGTTATCCATTGTATTAGATGGGTGGACAAATATTAGAAACCAACATTTGATAAATGTTCTTGGTGTTTCTGCTAGTGGTGCAGTATTTATTACATGTCATGACTCCTCCTCTATCATTGCAACTTCCCAAAACATTGTAGATCTCCTATTGCAATCAATCAAATATGTTGGTCCTAATAATGTGGTTCAAGTGATCACTAATAATGCAACAGATTGTAAGGCAACAATTAAATTATTGAGCGTACTCATCCACACATCTTTTGGTTTGGGTGTTTGGTGCACACATTAAACCTTTTGATGCATGATATTGTGAAGCATAAAGAATGTGGATGGATTAATGAGATTTACAAGTGAGGGAAGCAACTCATTACATTTATCATAGGTCGTACAAGGATAAACTACTTTTATGGCACTTACTCCAAGTTGCAGTTGCTTAAACTTGCAAAAATAAGATTTGCAAGTTATTACCTCACCTTTAGGCGACTAGTGGAGGTGAGACAAGCTTTAACTAATATGGTGACCTCTGAATCATGGGAGAAAATTAACACTGATGGAGATGGTGCTAATGTAGCCAAGGACACTATTCTTGACATGTTCTTTTTGTCACAGATGAAATGTGTTTTGCAATTCACCAAACCAATTTATTACATGATCAAGTTTGTAGATTCAGATCAACCCAAAATTGGGGAGGTGTATGAGCAAATGGATAGCATGTTGGGGTAGTTTAAAGACATTGTTGAGCCTAGAGATATCACCTTGTACAATTATATTCATGCAAAGGTGGAAAAACGATGGGATATGCTAAACGTTCCATTGCATGCCGTAGCATATGTTCTGACACCTATATACTATCATCCATCATGGCTTTCAACATCAGCGCGTACGGGGGGGGGGGCAAGAGAAAACCACACCTAGATCCAGGGTTTCTATCTAGTTATATGAAAGCATTGGATAAATTAGTCCTTGATGAGGAGGAGGCTGCCATGGTATTGAAACAGTTGAGCAACTATACACTTAACACTGGTCCATTTAGGAGCATGCATGCAATTAGAGATCGAGAGAATTTTTATTCTCTTGAATGGTGGAACATGCATGGAGGTGCTACTCCACTTGTACAGACTTTGGCATTGTGAGTGCTATCACAGGTGTTAAACTGTTCTTCTGCAGAGAGGTGTTGGAGCTCTTATTCTTTCATCCACAGTGTTAAAAGGAACATGTTAAATTTAGATTGAGCAAAGAGCTTGGTTTATGTTCACTACAACATGCGATTGTTGTTCCATTACTGTGATGATGCAAAGACTAATAAAGACCTTAACGTTTGGGACAAAAATCTAGAGGAGCTCAATTTGGAGGATGGAGTGTTGTGATTAGAGCAATTGGAGGATGCTCTTATCCAGGATGATGATGATGATCGAGTTGAGATGCCACCACCATTTGGTCCCTTGGTTTCCCAGTTCCATGCTTCAACACCAACAACAGGGGCTTCATCTTCATCAATTCCACAGTCATTGCCACAACTTCCAGAGCCACCATCTTCTTCATTGCCACCATGTGGAGGCTCACGTCGTGTTCATGGTGGAAGGAGAAGAGATTATTAGATATATTCACAATTTACTACTTTTGTCATAGATTAGACTTGTAGGCTTATTGTAAATTTGAACTTTTTTGTCTTACTCTTCCTAGTTCAGTGTGTACTTGAGTCGTGTTGGTGACCAAGTGGCATTTTTTGTAAATATTATTATTTGAATTTTGGACATGACTAATGTTGATAGTTGTTCACTTGCTAGATAAGTTACTTGAATGTTTGATCTGTTTATCTTCTAAATGTTTTATGTTTTATAATATGCTTAAAATTTGATGTATGTTTGTAATTGGTAGAGTCTAGATGGTTGATGCTCGAATAATTAATCATTGATGTACAATGGAATCATGGATTCCATATCTATCTTTATTTATGTAAAAATATGCGTGTTCTCATGTCTTCTACAACTTATTTGGTATTTGGGATTTTTTTTTTAAATATAATGAATTATATATATATATTATATATATATATATATATATATAGTAGACGCTTAACTTCCTAGATTTTTGAGAAATGATGCTTCTGTGTCCTCGCTTCCAAAAAACGTCCCCGCTTCATCCCCACTTCGTGCAACGTTGGCCCTAAGCCCACCCCTAGGTGCAGGTTTGCCCAACCAAGATAAAGAATAGTATTTTGGCATAAGGATATACGTCAAGGTATGTAGTGGAACATTAAGTTTATCCCACTGTGCACACACAAAATTCCATATAATATCATAGAAGTTGGGATCGTTTGGTTGAACAATATCTTTTATTTGCCTCAACATGTTATCCATCTACTCATACACCTCCCCAATCACTGGTGCATCTGTATCTGTAGAACTAATCATGCTATAAATGGTTTTGGTGTATTGCAAAACTTCCCTCACACGTCCCCAAAACAAATTGTCAAGAGCAGTCTCCTCCACCTCTTCAAAACCTTCCCTGTCAAGTGTAGTGGGAGCCCTATCCTTTAATACCTGCTGATGTTGACTTGATACCATCCTAGCTAATGACACTCTTACCTTCATTGTGTGAAACAAACACCCAAACCAAAATATGTCGGTGTATTTATCCTCAATGATTGCTCCCGCTGTCTTACAATTAGAAGCATTATCAGTGACTTGGATGACATTGTATGGCCCAATACCTTCAATTGTTTGAAGTAATGGTTTTGCAATGTTGATGGAGGTCTTGAACTTTTCTGAGTATTCATATGTTGAAAGGAAGGCTGTGTTGAAATTTTGATTTTCTATGTTGTTACAATCACTCAAATCCAGAACTTCTTTATGTTGCAAAATAAGTTAAGTAATTATAGATAGAACATAAACCATATAAACCATATGTGCAATGGAAGACAACCAAGAACTCAATGAAACACAAAGAAGTTAGGTCAATGACCAGGGAAAAACCCACAAGGGGATAACCTTACTAGATTCTTGTTCCATTAGAAATCAATTGTTTAGCAGAGATACAAAGTACAATGAGAGAATGAATAAGTTCACCCAAATCTGAAGAAGATATCTGATAGTAATAGCTGATGCAAACACTAAATCACTTTGGCTCTCCAAGATCTTCTCTTGCTCTTCAAGACTCTCTTTCTCTCTCTCTCAATCTTCCTCTAGACTCTCCAACTCTTTCTTTCTCAATTTTCAATTCTCCTTTCACAAGCACAAGTAAGTGTGTCAAGAGAGGATGAGAGGCACAAATATATAGGAAGAGCAAGGAGGTCAAATTCATGAAGGAGTAACTCCTATGTCTTGAGGAGGAGTTACATATGCCAAAATATGAGTGTAACTTATGTCATAAAGGAGAGGAGTGTACTTATGCATTTAGAAGAGGTGTAAGAGGAATCTTTTTATGACAAGTCGTTAAAGTGTGTAAGAGAGTGTAAGATGTGCATACGAGAATTAAAGAGAGAGAGGAATGAATCCATTAAGAGAGAGAGGAATGAATCCATTAAGAGAGAGAGAGTAACATATGCATTAATTGAGGGTAGTTACATATGACATGATTGAGAGACTTGAATTTCGTTTTAATAATAATATAATAATATCATAAAGAGGCTAATAGTAATAATAATAATAATTTTGATGATTAAGTTAAGAATTAAACAGTTGAGATTGATTAAGGACAAGTTAAGTGAATTTCCATTATGTATATATTATTATGAATTGATGGAAGGTGATTTACTATTTTTTGAAAATCATGGTTGCGAAGATAGACATGACTTTCTATTTTTAGAAAATCACTTTAGAAAGGTTAGAAATGAAAATCTATTCAAGGAAATTCATCCCATACCTGTCAATTTTCGACAAACTGCACTGCCAGTAGACAAACCGAGTGTTGAGAAATCTAGGGCAACATAATTAGAGCTTCTTATTAAATGATTTCTCTTTTACTTGACAATTTCTTGTGATTAGTTCTTAATTCTTCTTTGATATTAAATGTTTATGATCAAGACAATTGCCAAAACTTCAAAGACCACAAGAGAATACAAGATGTAGGCACTCAGCCAAGGCAAAACCCCTAAGGTGGGGAAAACCGAGTCAAACTCTTCCACTATAGATTCAAATCAGATTGAGAGAACCAAGACCCTTTTTTACCAAAACATAAGTTCCTTCCACCAAGTCAACTTCCATGTAATAACTTCTTTCATTTAAGTCAACGTGAGCTTGATCCTTCAAGAATTTCGACTTGCACTTGTACTTCAGAAGTAGGTTTTTACCTTTGGCCCTATAGTTGCATCAAAGACAAAATTTTCAACCTCCAAGGATCCTTCCCTCCTTCGCTATATTATTTTCTTTATAGAGATGGAAAAAGACTTACATTTAACCCCTTTGCATTCCTTTCTTCATGGCCAAATTGCAGATGATCTTCACGAGTCGAATCACTCCAAAATAGGTCAAGTATCTTTGCTATATATAATGGTTGGAGCCTGTACTTTTGAGGCCGACATGATGAGATTGAGGCCAACTTGTTAAGTGAGGAAGCCGACTTGGTGGAGGATAGACAAGACACATAAAATAATTTTCTTTCTTGACTTTAAATAGCCCAAGAAGGGTCTAGAATACATTGACTTAGACTTTGACTCAATATAAAAATATTAGAGCACTCAATGGGTGCTCTGACCTAATGACCATTGACCCAAGCATGAAATTCATCCTTTAATAAGTCAATTTCTTTTTATAATAAAATTAATTTTCCTTTCTTTTAACAAATACACTACATATATGAAGACTAACACTAGTTACATGACTTTCCTTTTACATTTGTCCAACCATCTTATACAGTGGATACCCCATAATCATTCCAAGAATTTGTCAGTTTACCCAATGCATGTGTTCTTTTGGTTTTTCCATGATCAAGTCCTATGGTTCTAGCCTTGTCATAACTAGGGCTCTTGTATCCTTTAGGGGCATCATTGATGGCACCAACCATTTCATGCCAATAAGGTGAGCGAATAACATTATGGTATCCCACATGCATAGAGAAACCAGAATCCCTACTAATTTCAGCCATCCTTTGACCAGGAATATATATTCTATATGCTTCAAAATTTTCACAATAACCAACAAATGTACCTTGCTTTCCAGTAGCATCCAACTTGTTCCTTTTGTCCTTTGGAACATGAAAATATACGGGGCATCCAAAGATACGTTGGTGGCTAATGTCAGGCTTGACACTTGTGAATGCTTCTTCGGGGGTCTTATTTTCCAAGGCTTGATGAGGCACCCTGTTTTGAACATATACGACAGTATGTGAAGCTTCGGCCCAAAGGAACTTTGGCAACTTTTGATCATGGAGCATTGCTCAGGTATCTTCTACTATAGACCTATTCTTCCTTTCAATTAATCCATTTTTTTCGGGAGTATATGGCACGATTGTTTCCTTCTTGATTCCTTCTTTCTTGCAAAAGTCAATGAACTCATTTGACATGTATCCTCCACCATTATCGGACCTGAATATTTTGATCTTCTTCCCTGTTAGATTTTCAACCAATGCTTTGAACTCTTTGAATGTTTCAAAGGCTTCATCTTTATGCTTCAAATAATATATCTATGTTTTTCTTGAAAAGTCATCAATGAAAGTGATGTAGTAGAGATATCCACTAATAGAATGCACAGACATCGAACCACATATATTGGAATGAATGAGATGGAGGATGTCATATGACACATTCTCACTAGAGGGGAATGGTCCCCTAGTTGTCTTCCCACTAGCACATTGTGGACATACTCGGTCATTTTGAGCTTGAACATCAGGAATGCCAGAAATCAATTTCTTCATTTCAGAAGAGCATCATAATGTAGATGAGCCAACCTACGGTGCCATAACTTGCTTAGATGATTAGTATTATGAACCAGTACTAGTAGGGGTCTTCTAGTGACTCTATAGAGTCCTTCAAATCTTGACCCTACTGTGAATGCATCTCTCATGGGAGACCCTATAGACCAAGTCATAACTTTCCCCTTTATGAAGTCAACCTTCATCACTTTATCTTCCAAAGTAGATATAGATACCAAATTCTTCTTTAATCCTGGAAGATACATAACATCATGTAGCGAAACTAATTCCCTGGAATTCAAATGAATTTTGACAGATCCAAAACCTTTTATGGGATGAGTGGAGTTGTCTTCAAGAATAATCTTTAGCTTAGTATCCCTCTCTACTAGATTAGAGAGTACTTCCTTATATCCAGAGAAATGATGAGTGTCGCCCAGTGTTTTCAAAACCGTTTTTAAAAACCGGTTACCGGTCTAACCGGCCGGTTAGCAAGGCCGCTGGTCTAAACCGGCCAAAAAACCCGGTTGGAAAGGCCATTCCGCCATTTTTTTGCCCTAACCGGTGAAAACCAGTCGGTTTAGGACAGAACCGGCCGGTGACATTTCCTTTAATTTTCATTTTCATCCTTTTACTTAAATCTTTAACATTACCATGAAATGACTCAGGATGTTTGAGAGTGGTTTCGACCTCATTGGATTTCATATGGAGGAACTAGAATTTTAGATTTCACTCAAAATTCAGCGGACTTAATGGTTTTCAGGATTTCATGGTTTGGGGGTAAACAATAAATGCAATCGAAGCTCCAAATGATGAGCAAAACTCCTGATCTAGATCCCATTGTGTTAGACGATATTGATCCAACATCAGAATGGGTGGAGGAGATTGAAGAACCTGTGTTTGGGGCTGATTTTGATATCGACATGGCTTTAGCGGGGGATGATGCAGATTATGTGGTGGCATCAAAACTAGGATCAGTAGCGGCATCAAGGAAAGGCAAAGAACCAATGGAAGGCACTAGTCATGCAAGTCGACAAACTCGTGCTTCCATTAGGTCCACTTCTATTGTCATTGGTGGCATTGATTCTGAGGTTGCAGATCAGGCTGAGGCATCCTTAGACTCTGAACCAGATGATGTCTATGTAGCTCTTGATGATGATCCTATGTCTAGTAGTGGTGATGAACTTGATGATTGATCATGTGTACACTGTAGACTTGTAGTAGGCCAATGGCCTCATAGCTTGCAGCATTGTTTTTGGACTTTATAGGCCATTTAGAGCCTCATTTCTTATGTATTTTGCTATTTTATCGATGATATGTATTGTACTTGGTGCCATTTGGATATATTCACCTTTACATGGTATATAAATGAGCAAACTTTGCATATTTTGTCTCTATTGGCTTGGAATAATGGTTTTACATCTTAAAAATAGTTTTGTTTCATTAAAAATTAATTATTTAATGTATTTTTTTAAAACCGGTTCGTTTAGACCAAACCAGTCCCGGTTAGACCGGTTCCGGTCGGTAAATTGGTTCATTAGGTGGACCGGTCCGGTCACCGGTTCCGGTTTTAAAAACATTGGTGTCGCCACTATCAACCAACCAACTATCACAAGAAACCGGAGAAGAAAAACTAGTAAGAGCATAAATAAGAATGTATTTAGATTTATTTACAACATTACTTTAATACCTAGGAAATGTTGACTTCTTTTGAGGAGGATGATATTCTTCATGGTCGCTTGAAGTATCTCTTCTTCTTCTCTCATATTTTCTATTGTGGTTATTTATTCGATCATCTTTCCTTCTTTGATTATTGTATTTGTTGTTGTTGCTTCTAGTGTTGGAGCGTGGTCCTTTGTTCTTCTCGGGACAATCTCAAGCATAATGACCCTTCTTGTGACAATTATAGCATTCAGTATGAGATGTTGATCCATCATTCCTTCCTTTTGCATTTTGAGAAGGAGGCTTGCTTGATGGACCTCCTTTTCCTTTATTCTTCCTTTTGTCATGAGTGATATATACAATGGGCTCTCCCTCTTCATGCTTTTGAATTCTTCCTCTTGCTATCATTCTGGATTCTTCTTGAGTAAGATTTCCAACAATTTCATCAAATGATGGAAGGACATTGCTGTTGCTTATTGTAGCAATGAAGGTTCCCAAATGAGAGGGAGACCTCTAAGGGTCACAATCACTAATTCCCTGTCAGGCACATTTTCCCCACTCTTTGCAATTGATGTCTAAGATGAGATATCCTCATGATATAGGATTGTACAACTTCTCCTTTGTTCATCTTGGTGTCTTTGAGTTGATCTTTCAAAGTGATGATCTCATTTAGATTGTTGATTTCATACATGTCGGCTATCTTATCATACATGTCTTTAGACTTCCTTAAATTCCCAACATAGGCAAGTAAATGATCTTGTAAACCATCAACTATAATTTTCTTTGCTTTGGACTCACCATTCTTGTACCTGTTTTTGAGGGAGGTGAAAGCATTCTCGAGAGGCTCAGGCATTCTTCCTTGAAAATACTCCAACACATCATTGTTGTCAACTACGATCGCTACCTTGAATTTCGATGCAACAAAGTTTGATGAATCACCCAACTTTTCATGCTTCTTGAAGGTAGAGGAAGACGTCTTGACTTTGACTAGATAAGCTCCTTCAACTTTCCAAGGAAGATGGCTTCAATGCTTTTCTCCTTTTGGGCTTGTCCTTCACCTTAGCTCTGAAACCATGTTAAATTTTCAGGTTGTTCTATGTTGAATCAATTACTTCAGCCCAGTTAAATTCTTCATTAAGTAATGCATCCAATCATTAACAATGTTTCCAATCATAAGCAGTAACTGAAGATAGAACAATATATATGCAATGATAAAGGAGACAATAGCACAACCATAAGAGACACTAGATTGGTCAAAGACCATGGAAAAACCCCACGAGGGGGAAAACCCTTTCAAATCTTCTTCTTATTAGATTGTCATAAAAGTTTTCAGTAGAGAGTACAATGAGCCCAATACATAATCTTTCAACATAAATCTACCCAATACAAATCAGAGATAGACTTCTAGAATTACTGTACAACAGAGAAAAGCCTTCCAGCGATTAAACATTGTAGTAAAAAACGGTCAACTGTCAAACCTTAGCTTAGAACCTTGGTTTCACTCATCAAAATATTCTGCGAGCGACTGTGACCTCCTGGTCACTCTCTGAGGCACTATGAGCGAGTGACTTTAACTATGATCATGCGATTGTAGAGCAAAACTGATCCAAAGCATTGGTTGCTCCCTACAAGATGATATGCGAGCGAGTATGATGCCCTCGTCACTCCCTTAGCCTCTCTGTGCATGCAACTATGGTCAGATCTGCCCAGATCTAATCTTGGACCCCAGTGGCACGCTTTAGGCAGTCATGCGAGCGACCGTGCCTGCCCAATCGCACTTTGAAACACGACGAATGAGCGACTGCAGTGGAATCTGCTCAGAGTTGTGCATGCGACCAGAAAATATAAATCCTAGACACGTGCAAGCCTCAGACCAGGAACTTCGAACCCTGAGCAAACTTCTTTCGGCGAACCTGAGTGAGCCAAACAAATAGACAAGTAGAGAAGAAGTTGCTTGATGATGATGTTCAAATGAGCTTGAGATATCTTCTATCTATAGGATTTCATGAGGGTCCACTTGGTGTTAAGGTTGACCTGTCCAATTGTACATGTGTATAGGGCTGACCTAGTCCAATGTATATGAGAGGGTTCAAAAATTCAAAAACCAACTTCTGCTTGTCCAAATAAGGTGATCTTTAGGTCGATTTTGGTCCTCTCGAAAAGAGGAATTCAATGTAATCATCATCTCTGTCATCTGAGTTGTATAATGTGGAATTTGACCCTAGTTTCATAAATTAACAGTCCAGGAGATACTTTGGATGGATGCTATGTATCTTTCCTTATGTTGAGTTTGAAAGAGAGAGAAGCCTAGATTATGTTCTCTTCCTTAGGTTGTGGGCCGTGAGACCTATGGATTGGTCAAGAAGATGAATCTTGAGAGAGAATTTAAAACTACCTCTGTTGCAATATATTGTAGCTTCGGTCAACATTTTTCATCAAATACACAAAGAAGAAATTAATTATTGATCACTTCAAGTCAGCTCAAATAAGCCCTACAAGTTGTCTCGTTGAAAGTGTTGAAGTTTCTAAGTCTAATTAGTTAGAAACCCTCCATGCACTTTATCTGATTTATTCCTACCTACTTGTTCTGTTACTTAACAAGTTATTTACAATGTAAATACTGAAAATAAACACTAGTGCATGCTCAACATATTACAGATCAACAACTGAAGGAAACAAAAACAATCACACCAAATGACACCATTATTTTTGGACCAATGTCCTTGGAAAAACCCAATGTGAGAAAACCGGTGCAGCTATTTGAGGGTTTTCTTATTAAGCAATATCACAGTACAATCTGGGTGCCAAATTCGGCCTACCCAACAAAGAATTTCCTTGGCAATAATACTTCTCAGTTTGAGACAAATTTCCTGGTTGAAACCCCGGATAATCCTTCCGGCAGCTCCTCAGCTCCAATTTGCCCTAGAAATCCCAATGTTTGTCCTTTCTAGACTGCGCCAGCCCCTCTTTGCCCAGCGCTGGCCCTGCGTCACCCTGAATGGGTCTGCGTCAACCTTAGGAGGCCCTGCGTCAGCCTTCTGGCCCTCTACGTCAGCAACGCTGGCCTCTTTGAGGCTCTACGCAGCTCTCCGCTACCTTTGCGTGGCCCTGTGTGAGCCCTGGCTGGCTCTGCGTCACTCTCTCTGGCTACTTGCTGCTCTTTCGACACTATCTCCGCCTCTCTGTCTCTCTGTATTCAATGCCCCTCAATTGCAACTCGATCATTGATTCTATCTCTCTTAGCAAAGCCCGCTCTAGAGAATATAATGACTGATCACTTTGGTGTACTCTCCAAGTGACCCTCAAGCCTCCTCTTATACTTTTCTCGTTGACATATCAACAACCTAGGTTAAGTCCCTAATCAACGGCTAAGATTAAATCTGGCTTGATCCATGTCTTTTGGACCATTATAACATAGTTTCATATTAATACACATTAGTATTTTATTTTCCCTAAGTTTAGACTTAGGGCTCCATTAAAAATATTAATTATTATAATATCTCCTGAACTGTTTAGAATCTGCTCAAACCCTTTCTGGCTATTGGAGATCTCATGTGCCCCAACCTCTCCACGAAATTTCGTGGCTAGAGCACATCTGATACTACCCCAAATCAACAGAAAGGTCATCAAGTTCGCCCCATTAGGGCTAATTAGCCCTCTCATGATGCCTATTAATAAGAGGTCGTTGGCATTCATTCCATCCACCATCAAACTCAAGCACTTAGGCCTGCAATCACAACTAATTCGACCTTCCATTTTAGGAAATATCCACACATTCAAAGAGGAGTTTAAGGGTCCTTTCGACTGTTGTTTGGATTACCTACAAGGGCTCATTGCTACAATGATTTGGGACCATCTCTACCTCTGTTGTGGCTAAAAATTGCAGAGAGGCTCGCTCTACTTTTTGTGACATAATTATGAAGTTGGCTAAGGGATTTTCGGGTATATCTTCTCAAGAGTTTGTTGGTGATTACAGTGGGAACTTCAACCTTCTATTACAATGACCTCATGCTTGTATTTCGGCCTCCTTGTACAAATTATCTCATTGGAAAAATGTGGAATCTCTCTCTTTATTTTGTGCAGACTTTGATTAGGTATCTCATTGTTGGTTATTTTGGATTTGTTGGAAAATTCAATTGTACTATCGATGGACATAATCTCTCTCTCATAAGGAAAGAATTTTTGGGTTTTCCCCTAGTGGGTTTTTCCATGGCTGTGAGCCTAATCTTGGTGTCTCTTGTCTCTTGGTTATTGTCTGTTGTTCATTGTCTACTGTGATTTCTATTTGTTGCTCTTGTTGAAGAATTATTGGTTGAAGTTTTCCATGTATAACTACTTGTTGACTAAAGTATAAAGAAGCAATTTGCATCAGTAGAAGTAGTTATCAATTGTGAAAAACTATTCTAGTCGTTATAACACTAGAATTTAAAAAAAAACAAAGGTCGAGGTAACTCATGTACCAAAATTTCTCCCTCCTACATTCATATATCTAGGGTGTGGGCTTTCCTTATCATAGCTACTCATGTACCATGGCATGTGGCTTAGAGCCTTCCCTTTTGTCCCCACTTTGTTCCATCATTATTTCGCATGACACCTTCCATTGAAGTGTGTACGTTGGACTTGTCATTACCTTAGAGGTTGAAACCACTTAATAGGGTCCTTCATCAACTCTCTTACCCAGGGAGGTAACACTAGTACATGTTCAAAGCCCCAAATTTGGGAGGGAAACCCACTATGAAGTTCTCACTTCTGCCGTTGATTAACGAGCTTATTTACTCAATTGCACTAATGAATCATTGTACTGGAAGGTGAGGAGACACATTAGTTCTTATACAAGATTGCAGGTGGGTTTTCATCTTGGACATAGCCTCCCTATACGGAATCCAAACCCTTTAGAGGATCACAATGGTATTTGTAGGGTGAGCGTTGAGAGCCATGGACCTCCTTCTGTGCAGAACATTGATTGCCACACCATGGGCTTCTTCAACACCACCATTTGCTTGCTTGTGCCCCAATTATTTAGAGATGATGATGCACTTGTACTAGGTTGCCCCAACTGGCTACACATTGCACTTGACACTTGATAGCTAATCCAAGGCCCAAAGGCGGCTATGTCTTTCCTAGGGAGACATGGGAGGGCATGTGTCATCTTCAAGCCTTGATTGATGGAACATCGACTTGATTTTGAGCCACTTGGAAGAAAAGCCCAAATAGGGGTTTGGAGATGTTTTGTAGCACATGGAGGGCATTTGTGTCTTTGTCATAATTTTTGAGGCCCTCTCCCATATTTTTATCACAAGAGGCCTCAATGCTGCCTCTCTAGCCTACCTTGCATGCATGATGTCAACCACACGTTGGCTTGAGAGAGAATTAATTTAATTTTTAAAGCTATCATGGTTGGCTTATAACCATGGGTGGGTTACTTTGCACAAATGACATGTTAAAGGGGCTTTATGTTTTGTTATTTGAACTCTTATGACTTTTATATATAGGTGAGACCTATTCTCACCTCAAATCATCAGACTTGGGATTTTCGCATAGTTGATTAGAGAATTCAAACCTGCAATTGGAGGAGAATTTTGGATGTTTTTGGGATACACTTTGATGTTTGGATCTCTATTGCTATCTTTTTGGAGCCTCTAATATGTTGTTGATGGATGGATGTACCCTACATTGTCCTGTAAGTGTTTCTTTATGGTGAAATTATCTTGCAACTAATGTATCATGCATGGAATTTGTTCTCATGATAAGAATTCACATTTTCTTTTATTGAATTCCTTTTAAAATTTAAATCTTGTGATGTTTTGCATGTGTTACTCATTGATAATTTGGAAAGAATATTCCTAGTGGATATTGATTGCATTTAATCCATGAAACTCCATTAACTAATGTTAAAGATGGTAATTGTTGAAAGGGGTAACTAGCGCTTCCTCTTTTATCCTCCTTGGAGGTCAATTGAGCCTATTGTAAGCACCCATGACTCCATACTCCCAATGGTCTAGGCACTAGTTAGGTCCCTTGGTCAAATTTGGGTTTAATCCATAAATTTTCCTTCTTTTCTCTTCCTAAATTTCATCCCTTTAAGGATAGGGAGGCTCCCCTAAGGCTTGGTGCGAAATCTTTTGGAGGGAGGCATTTCGAATTTCGCTTGGATAGAATTCTTCCTTAGTGTCTCCTCTAGGAATCTCAAGTTTTGGTGAAATACCCATGGTGGATTCTCCGTACACTTGATGCCCTAGTTGTCACATCAAGAGGGAAGCCTAGAAGCTAATCCTTCAACTTAGGGATTCTTTGAAGGCATTTGTTTTATTACATGTTGAAGTAAACTATACATTGTCTTTCCTCTTATCTACACTGACCTTGGATGCAATCATATCTCGTTATATATCTCAAACCTAGGTCTCATGTATCCATCTTTCAAAGGGGCTTTTCATTGAAAGTCATACGAGCTTCTCCCAAAGCTCATGCCTTTGTTGAACCCTTCCATTAAATGAGCCACCTTTCCTCACTTCAAACCTATCAAGGGAATATTTTGTCACAAGTGAGTATTATCAGGACTCCTCCCATCGGTGAAAATCCAAGAAGAGTAAGGGACTTAGTCTGTGGTGGCATTGGGCCTCTGTCCCAAGTGTCGTTTTGCCCTTTAACTTTTGCATCTCTACAAGCCCTGCTAGTTTGTGTAGCAACAAAAGCTACTAAAAATGTACCCATCACAAAAAAAAAATCTTGACTTGTTGTAGCATGTTTTTTTTGGATGCCAGAGGCCATCTAGAGCTTGTTTGTTGATGTATTTTCAGTTTAGAGATGGATTTCACTTGATGTTATTTTGGTTATGCACCCTTACATGCTGTAATGTTCCTTCCTAGAATAATTTCCATGAATTTACTTTCACAATTTTGGCAATTTTGTCTACACGAAATTTTGGCAATTTTGTCTACCCATCACAAAAAAAAAATCTTGACTTGTTGTAGCATGTTTTTTTTGGATGCCAGAGGCCATCTAGAGCTTGTTTGTTGATGTATTTTCAGTTTAGAGATGGATTTCACTTGATGTTATTTTGGTTATGCACCCTTACATGCTGTAATGTTCCTTCCTAGAATAATTTCCATGAATTTACTTTCACAATTTTGGCAATTTTGTCTACACGAAATTTTGGACTAAGACTTAGGAGATGGAGGCCGAAAATCTTTTTGTTTGTGGGATGTGGAAGCCACACCCACGTGAAGTATGCATTTCCTTAGAGAGAAACTCGATTTGCTAAGGTAGGAGCTCAAAATGCTTGATGGAGGGGTCTGTTGACCCTACCGCCTACACCTACCTACAAGTCAGTGAGAAAAGCTTTCAACCCCACAAGGTGTGGTTGGTGGCAGGGAACTCAGAGAATGGGCTGTCACACTAATCTCGACTCTCTCTGTTTGAGCTATCAACTAGGTTAGCTAAGGGAGGTGGTCCCTAATGAAAATTTAAGTTAAAAAAAGATATGAGTTTCTAGAAGAATTTTTAGAGTTAAATAGATTATTTCTTTAAGATTTAAAAGCAAAAATGATATGAGCAATAATCATAAACACATATGATAAGCATGAAATACATAAACAACCAATGCCTTCAAAGTATTTCTCTTTAAGAAATGAAATTGTTTTTTGGGTAGAATGAAGTGAAATGCTTTCAAATGGAAAGCCCAAATAACCTTGGACTCGAGTTTCCAAATGGAAAAGGGTTACTTAGCTTATGCTTCAGCTCCCTTTCTTCAAACTTGAATTCACTCCAAGAACACTTTTAAATAAATCTCTTGATGTCTTATGAGATTGTTGGCTTGAACAACTTGTGGGATCTTTGACATACTTGGAGGTGACTATTCCAACCGAAGAAGTCCTCACACTCCAATAGACTTGGCAACCTATCCTTTGAAGACACAAATGCCTGCAAACCAATTGTTAGTGCAAAAGAGACTTGGCATATAGAGGCCAAGTTGAGCTTGTCATTCAACTGAAAATAACAAGCTACAACAAGAGCACAAAATATGCCAAGCCCAAAGGAGATTTGAGATAGCTGCAAATCTCTCCTCCCTAGACAATAATGCCCTAAGGCAAATGCACAAAAAACAACTAGATAGCAATGTAAAATCAAATGAATAATAACATCAAATGAAATATGTATACCTCATCAACCAAAGAATGCACCACAAGAGAAGCTGGTAAACCCAAAGTCTTTTTTTTATTATATGAAAGATGAATACAAAATCCAACAGTCTCTGCAAGCCAAACAACTCGTTCTATATGATACATTATGAGAGCCCATGGCTCTATTATATAGAGAGTTGGGAGAAAATACCAATGAAGAATGACAATGACAAATGCCATTGGAGCCAATCCCAATGTGGAAGTGTTAAATTTAGGTATGTTCTATTCTAGAGCAATTTATTTAAATTTTCACAGTTAGCAATCACATCAGCATTACGATAAACTGCAGATAGAACATAAATACAAAACGCAGAAGACAAGCCAAGACACGAGGACACAAGATATGGCGCGAGCCAGGGACAAACCCCACAATGTGTGGGGAAACCCTTTGATCAAATCTTCTTTTATCTTCAAAGTTCAGCAGAGAAAGAGAGAGAGAGTACATTTACAACAGAAGTCAATACTTTGACTTATCTAGATCTAGCATAGATCATTTCGTATCATGATGAGATCAGTTGAAGACATTCTGCTTCAACTGATTCTCAAGGTGACTCCTTCACCTATCATCGTTCTGCATCTCGTCCATTTGCCGCCCCTTGCTATGTAGCACCATCATGCTATCCTTACGCTGCTCATGATCACTATGCTGTCCATACATCATGCTGCCATGTACATCAGTATGCTGCTCCTTATTTAACGTACCCATTATGCTGCATCATACAGTCTCATTACTTATCATGTTGCCCTTTATATCATCATGTAGTTCTACTGAACATACTGTCCATTACATTATTATGCTGCCCTTTATAAACATGCCCATTGTCCCAGTGTTGTTATCACAATATCACTGAGCTGTTCTCATTGATCCAAGAGAGGTTCCAGCATTGTTAGTACAACCCTCTTGCCACTTGCATAGCTTGACCACTGTTAAATCATGCTATCTAAAGTTCTTCTATGACAACACTTAGTCACTAACTCACCATGAATAGCGTATAACAGTCTTGATGACCTGCATTTATATGTTTCCATGATTAGCACATAACTATCTCGGTGATCAGCGTATATGGGCAGCGTATAACTGTGGATAGATGTGATCCTCTTGACAGCAGTTAAGGCTCCTTTTAGAGCTTCATTATATAGCATATTAAGCATGTCCTTTACCATGACTGCCCAGCGTATTTAGTGTATACCTGTACGTGGATACCATAAATGAAACCCGAGTTCTGTTCCTCTAACCTGCGGGCTTCATATATGTTAACTGTGTCTAACAACGTTCCATATATAATGTCCTGTACGTGGATTTCGGAGAGCATATTATCTATGACTGCGTGATCTTCTTTTGATACTGCGTAATGCCTCCTTGCTGTACTAGGGTTTCTTTCCTGAACAGCGTATATCATACATTGCGTATATGACTGCGTAATATAGCTAGGGCTATCCACGTATAAGCCAGAGCATGACTGCGTTCCATCATATGAATTGCTGCGTATATTGCTAGGGATTGCATATATGACCTCATGTATTGCGTATGCTGCCAGATCCACTATAGATTAGGGCCTACGTGTATCATATCCAACTCTGTCTGCTGCTCATCCTCATATGCCTACGGCTTCCTGCGGTTAGGGTATCACCCTTGGGCCAGCGTATCTTTTGGTTCTCTCCTTCCAAAAACCCAGACGTGGAGAGGAGATCACCTCAAGGATACCTATCCAAAATGACTTCAAATCCTCACCAATTTATACTAAAACGTGGATAATGAATAGACACGTCGGTTGGGCTTCTAGAGCCTACATAATAGCTGGTCGGCTTGATAATAATTATATAAACAAAATAAATTCATATCTCCATAAATACTTATCGGAATCGGATGATCTTTGGATCAATCCTATACCTCTCAACGAGAGGGATCCAATAAAAATATCAGCTGCCATAAATAAGCTAATCCACATGGAGTTTGGCCCTAGTTGCCAATTTAACAGGAAGTGATTAAACAAGTGGCATGAGGTGACAATCCCAAAGAGAAATTCAAATTTGTTGAATGGAGCTCTAATGCCAAGTGTAAAAATCGAATTCTGGCAAATAGACATCATTTTCTTCTTCCCTTATATGCCAAATTCGAATTTTATGATGGAATGATAAGTGTATATGGGTGGTAACCCATGTGGGGACAATTTCCTACAAAATTCTCCACCAAATATTCTCCCAAATTCTCCCAGATGTGCATTAACTTCAAAATTTCGAATTTCCAAGTAAGTAACTTTCTCATTTAATGCCATAAATTCGATTTTATTTGAGCATATGTCCTTTCCTTGATTTTAGGAGTCCACATCACCTTGGGACTTCACTTTAACCCTCCCAGAATTTTCCACCTCATTTCCACAACATTTAACATGTGTGGATATGTAGTTTTCTCCATTTATTTAATTTCTGGCTTAATTAATTGCCTGATTTCCCACTAAACTTAGGAAAGATGGGTTTTGAGGGTCTAAAACACATTATTAACTCCTCAAAGTGTGTCACAGTGGAAATTTGAGGGTGAGAGGTATAATTTTGATTACTTATAACCCATACAATTTCTCTAGATTACACTTATTACAATTTAAATACAATTTTATTTGCAATTTTTGACCTGCGGGAAATCTAAAAAATAAAAAAATGACTACCTAGACCTAACCAAATTCCACGAAATTTTTGTGTGATCTAGTATGGTAATATACATCGACTCTAGACACTAAGATTTGTCAGGGGTTCAACCTTCAAACTGGCACCTCGACTTTGGGCTAAGAAGTGAGTGAAAATACCTAGAAAATTATCTGCTTCTGAAAAAGAAGGGATAGTTAACCAGATAAAAAAAACACTCCAAGGTGTACTTGTTTCTGGTCGAGTCCCAACATCCTAGGCCTGCTACAGAGTGAAGAAACTCATCATTACTAGTACCACTTATTACAATTCCCGCAGGGTGTGGAATCTCGGTACAAGAAAGATGATGAGAAGGTAGAAGTAGAATTAAAAAACTCTATTTACTGATGATATATGATGGTACAACTGTCTTCTGGATCATCCTTGGGCGTGGAGTCTTCATATAATCATCAGGTGCCACTCGAGTGGTCAACATTTGGCTCCATATGGGGATGCATGCCAGATATGAAGTGATAGTGTGCAAGAACTTGGAATCTGCATCCACCAACAAAAAACATATCAACAGTATCCATTCAAAATATCATCAAATGAAATCAAGTACAGAAATGAAGAAATTGAAATTTATTCTAAGAGCATAAATGATAATTTATTCATGAAATAAAACTAATTAAACAAAAATGACACGAGAAAAGGTTAGAAATATGATACAAAAGGATGCCCCATGGCATCAGATATTTTTCTTCGTAGAACAATTTGAGCATTTGGTTGTTCACAGGTAACTCGAGTGGTTCTCCATCCAAAGTGCTCAAATGGTAGGAATTTTGTCTAGCTGCTTCCCTGGTAATGTATGGTCCAAGCCACAAACTGTTAAACTTACCATGATTTCCTGGCTTTTCATTCTTGCGATCCCATAACAAAACCATATCATTGTTAGAAAACATTCTATTCCTAGATGATTTGTCAAAATTTCTTTTTACTTTAGATTGATTTTTACAACAATGCTCAAAGGCTCTTCTTCTGGTTTCATCCAATTCTGCAATTTGGTGAATCCTACATTGCACAACATCTTTATCAGATGTAAAACTTTGTAGCAATTGGTAAGCTGGTAGCCTCAAATGAACAGGAATGGTAACATACAAGCCATAAACTAACTCAAAGGGACTCTTCCTAGTAGAACTCTCCTTTGTAATCCTATCAGCCCACAAAGCATACTTAATTTTACTATCCCATGCCCATTTGTTATCCCCTACTATCTTCTTGATTATGGTTATTAAATTCTTATTACTAAACTCTGCTAAGCCATTACCCTGGGGATAGTAGTTTGACAAATGGGATAAAACAATGCCTACTTAAAGAAAAACGATGAGAATTCAGCAAAGCTAAAAGCCTTGGCATTGTCGGTGGTAATCGTGTCAGGGACACTTAAACGAGTGATAATCTTATCTTAAAGAAAATCTATCACTACTTTGTCAGTGGCGTGTTTTGTAGGGATGGCCTCTACCCATTTAGTAAAATAATCAGTTGCAGTTATAATCCATGAGTAGCCATTACTCAAATTTTCATTAAATTTCCCTATAAAACCTAGCCCCCAATGTTGAAAGGGAGCCTCCACGACCACCGGTTGAAGAGGGAAAGAAGCTAGCTTCTGCTTCCTAGTGAATAATTGACAAACTTGGCAAGCTCTAACATAGTTGTGCACATCAACAAAAATAGAAGGCCAAAAATAACTAACTCCCAAGATTTTGTGGGTAGTAGTCTTAGCAGCATAACGCCCTCCACAAAATCCTGAATGAAACTCAGATATAAGCTTTTTGGCTTCAACTTCATCAACACACCTAAGTATTACCCCCTCCATATTTCTCCAACCTAGACCATCCTTCATAATGCAATACTTAGTTGCTTTAAGCCTTAATGCTCTTCTCTTATGGCCAACTAAATGGTTAGGACATGACAAATTTTGCAAATAATAAATAATGTCCTTATACCACTCAAGTTGACCCAATCTTTGAAGTTCTGATGAAGTTAATTCTAAATCATTTTGACAAATCATTCCTATCGCTTTCTCATTTCCTTAAATTAAGATTTTGACCAATCCTTGGCCTTTCACAAGCTTGGTAGGTCTAATGTCCAAATCATACTCTTGAATCTTCGAGACCCACTCAGCTCGAGTTCCTAAGCAATTAGCTTGGACTAAAATATCCTTTACCGCAGAGTGGGGAACAAATGCAATTATCCTATAATACCCCACAGAAACTTTGAAGTGTTTAAGAGACTTGACTAAAGCATAAGCTTGCTTCTCCATGGTGCTATACTTCAATTCAGAACCTTGAAGGGTCCTACTCATAAAAGCAATAGGTTGCTCATGTCCTTCATTATTCTTTTGAAGCAACACCCCAACAATAGTATCTTCGGATGCAAAAGAGAAAATAAAAATCTCCTTTGAATAGTCAGGGCTTATAAGAACAGGTGCTTTGACAATAGAATCCTTTATTTCCCGAAAAACCTTTTCCCCAAAGAAACTTAACATCTTTCTTTAAGAGGGTTTGGATGGGTTTGGCAATCTCAGCATAATTTGGAATGAACCTACTAAGAAAATTAATCTTTCCTAAGAAAGATTCAAGGGTTTTAATATTATGAGGCAAAGGAATCTTTTGAATAGCCTCAACTCTTTTAGGGTCAGTCTTGATCCCATCCTTTGAAATGATGTGACCAAGCAAATTCCCTTCAGTCACTCCAAAAATAGATTTAGCAGGATTTAAGGATATTCCATACTCTCTACACCTATCAAAAATTTGCATTAGGTGGCCTATATGGGAAATTCCATTTTTAGAAAAAACAGTAAATCATCTTGATAGATCTCAATAAATTTCCCAAATAGACCCTTAAAGGCATAGTCCATAGCCCTTTGAAAAGTTGCTCCAACATTCGTTAATCCAAAAGGCATCCTCAAATATTCAAAAGTACCCCATAGTGTGGTGAATGTTGTCTTATGTCTATCCTCCTTCTTCAGCAAGACTTGGATGTATCCTGAAAAATCCGTCTAACAAAGACATTATTCCAGATCTTGTTACACTTTGCAATAATGTTTCCATATTAGGTAAAGCGTAATTATCTTTTTTACAGGCTAAATTAAGATTTCGAAAGTCTACACATACCCTGATTGATCCATTCTTCTTCCTCAGAATATCCAAGTTTGAACACCATGTGGAATGCCTAGTGTGAGCAATAATACCAGCCTAAAGCATCTTTTGCAATTCCTTTTGCACCAAGGGGGCTAACTTAGGATAGATTTGCCTAAGTTTCTACCTAAAGGGTTTGGCATTTTCATCCTAAAGAGGGATAGTATGTTCCATAACATCTTCCCTGTAAACTTTCAACTCATCATATGAAAAAGCCAAAACATCTCTATATTCATGAAGTAAATTTATCAAATTCTTGCTTTCTTGCTCATTGGTACTCTTGCCTATTTTAATAATCTTTGAGTCATGAGGGGTACCAATATTCACTTCAGTGAATTCCCCTAGGTCAATTTTCTTATCATCTTTTCTCTTTGATGCATTATGTCTGTCAAACACTTGCTCCAAGACTACACTTTCCCTAGGAGTGGGATTTGTCACCACATTACACTACTCATAATCACATCATTCCTCTTTGTATCCAACCTTAAATTCAGAAAATTCCTCCATGTTATTTAAAAAACGAACCACTTGGATTTCATCATTAAAGATTTGCCAATGCTCTAGATTATCAAGAACTGATGGCCTAAAGATAATCACCATCTTAATTTTATCATCCACCAAGTTCTCTCCAAGCTGTAATGTAGATGCAACAATAGCCAGCTCATCAGCTTGTTTATTTCCTTCCCTAGGAATTGCTTGAAGGTCTAATGCATCAACACATTCCATATTATCCCAAACAAAATTTCGATACTTCTTTAATCTATCATTCTTGCATGCAAATTGATTCTTAGTTTGAAGAATGGCTAGATCAGAATCCCCCTTGATACTAAGCAACTCAAGACCCAACAATAGAGCCTCATACTCTGCTACATTGGTGGTTGCATCGAATTCCAATATATAGGCAAACTTGAATATGTGACCAAGAGGGGAGGTAAGGACAATTCCAACACCCTTACCATACGTAGAATGGGCACCATCAAAATTCATGTGCCAAACTCCATCTTTCTTACAATCCACCTCCTTCTCCAAAGGAGGAAAATAATTGGCCAGGATAGCATAGTTTCCCAAGTTATCAGATTCATACACAATTTCATTATGAGGCTCCTTGGGATTTTCTATATGAAACTTTCTCGCCATTTCCCTATCCTCTAACCATGATGCCCTCACTATTAGGGATGGTAGCATAACTTAAATCCGTTTGCAAACTACCCCTAATATCAGCGCCCCACTTTCTAGACAATAACATCCCCCAAGCACCAGGCACATCAATCACCACAATATCCATGGTGATCATAATGTCAGGATGCACAACTAAGCAGACTTGAAGATCTTTTATCAAACCACACACTTCAATGATCTTTGAATCCATTGCACAAATGTTGTGGTAGGGTCTAGAAATGCTCAAATTTAACTGATTCATGACTTTCTTAATCATGACACAAGATGATGTCCTAGAGTCGAACATACAATTGTTTAAAAGCATTCCATTGACCAACATAGTGATGAAAAAAGGTTGGTGGTCTCTATTATCTCTACACATATCACTACTTTGTAGAGTGATAGGGGCATCCTCATATCTATCCTTAGAAAAATTAGACATTTCTTTTCCATTAGGGGCATCAATGGCTTTCAACAATTTATATCTTTGGGAGGGAATCTTCATGATTTCAGTGACAAGAACTAAATTCTTAGCATTATTAATCCATCCTCCCAAGTCAATATTCAACTTCAGTGTGAGTGGAGTGAAAGTTTTACTATGATTTCTTTCTTTATTCTTTCCCCTTTCCTTATCCTTGGCTATCTCTAAAATTTGAGTTGATGAAGGCTTCTCTCCATATAATTTACTGATCCTATCCAAATCTTCAAAATTATTTATACTACGGGAGGATGGAGACTTGTTATTTACGTTCTGACTACTCTCCATAACTCCCATCCAATTTTCCAAGGACAAATGATTCTCCTTTCCAACTACATTGATTTGTTCACTTGTTCCCATCATATCTCCTTCTAGGATCCTTCTTGCATAAGGACAAGTGAGTTCATAATGTATGTCATCACAAGGTCTACAATAATGCATGGAATCATCAACTAAATTTGTAGACTCGAGTGGATTAGGTGGCCTATGGTCGTTGAGAGGTCCTCTCTTTTGCCATCTATCATTTCCTCTATTTGGGAATCTCCCACCTTGATTTCTTTCCATGGCCACTAATCGATTTTGGACAACATTCATTTGACTGGTGTGATTTGCCTCCATACTCTTGATATGTTGGGTTAACTCCTTAATAGGATCATGTGTAGCCTCTTCTTTGGCCTTGCCTTTGGAATCATTCGGTTTTGATGGCCCTCTAGTGAAACCGGGAAGTTCAGACTTTCCTGATTGCTTTCTAGCCTTTTCCGTTTTTAAGGCTTCAGTTTGAGTTGCACCTAAATTCACAGGCTCCTTCCTCCTCAACTCATAAGCAGTGTCCACCAAAAGCATCCAGATATGAGCATAAAAGAAATTCATCATGAGGTTTAACAGTGGCAGGCATCCTTTTTACTAATCCATTGAATCTCTTGTTAAACTCCTTAATGGTTTCGTTCTCATTTTTCTTCATATTGCTGATGGCATTGATCAAATGCCTATTTTCCTTCTTCTCTCCAAACTTATCTAAAAAGGTAGTTAGAATGGCTTGTAAAGAGATATATGAGTTAGCAGGTTGCTCAGTGAGCTAATCAAGAGCATCCTCTTCTAAAGATAAAACAAAAAGTCTCATCTTCACATCCTCATAATTAGCAATGTTACACTATTTAAAGATACAAACATTAAAGTTTTTCACATGTTATGTAGCATTAATGGGAGTGTTACCTTGAAAGGAAGACAACTTTTCAATAGCCTTGTCAGGGATATTGTGAGGATAGCCATTTATGTTAGTGAAGTCATAAGGAGCAAAAAGATCATTCATGATGTTAGGCTCTACTTGTTCTTAGAAAAGCAAATGAATATTAGAAATATAGCCTCTTGCCCAAGATTAGCAAGAGCTCTACTATGAGAAAGTCTATTCAACCTCTCTCTAAAAACCCTTTCAGGATCAGGAGGGGGGCTAACTAGACCACTTGAATTTCTCCTAGTAGAGACTTGTAAAATTTGGATTGAGTAGAGTCGCCACTTGAGCAAGAATCTAAATGTTAAGTTCAAAAATGCTAAAACCAGAAGGTTAGTCGATTTCCCAGGTACAAGAAAGCTTGTACATGGCAACTGTGCCAAAAATGTTGACCCTGCCGCCTACACCTATCTACAAATTAGTGAGAAAAGCCTTCAACCTCACAAGGTGTGGTTGGTGGAAGGGAACTTAGAGAAGGGGCTGTCACACTAATCCCGACTCTCTCCGTTTGAGCTATCTCCTAGGTTAGCTAAGGGGGGTGGTCCCTAATGAAAATTTATGTTAAGAAAAGATGTGAGTTTCTAGGAGAATTGTTAGAGTTAAATAGATTATTTCTTTAAGATTTATAAGAAAAACTAATATGAGCATTAACTATAAACACATAAGATAAGCATGAAATACATAAACAACCAATGCCTTCAAAGTTTTTCTCATTAAGAAATGAAATTGTTTTCTGGTTAAAATGAAGTGAAATGCTTTCAAATGGAAAGCCCAAATAACCTTGGACTTGAGTTTCCAAATAGAAAAGGGTTACTTAGCTTATGCTTCAGCGCCCTTTCTTCAAACTTGAATTGCCTCCAAGAACACTTAAATAAATCTCTTGATGTCTTATGAGATTGTTGGCTTGAATAACTTGTGGGATGTTTGATATCCTTGGAGGTGACTATTCCAACTGAAGAAGTCCTCACACTCCAATAGACTTGGCAACCTATCATTTGAACACACAAATGCCTGCAAACCAATTGTTAGTGCAAAAGAGACTTGGCATATAGAAGCCAAGTTGAGCTTGTCATTCAACTGAAAATAACAAGCTACAACAAGACTGCAAAATATGCCAAGCACAAAGGAGATTTGAGATAGTTGAAAATCTCTCCTCCCTAGACAATAATGCCCTCAGGCAAACAAAAAACAACTAGATAGCAATGTAAAATCAAATGAATAATAATATCAAATGAAACATATATATCTCATCAACCAAAGAATGCACCACAAGAGAAGCTAGTAACCCCAAAGACCTTTTTTTAATTATATGAAAGATAAATACAAGATCCAGCAAAGTCTCTAAAGCCAAACAACTCGTTCTATATGATACAATATGAGAGCCCATGGCTCTATTATATAGAGAGTTGGGACCAAATGCCAATGAAGAATGACAATGAAAAATGGAATTGGAGCCAATCCCAATGTAGAAGTAATTAAACAAGTTGCATGAGGTGACAATCCCAAAGAGAAATTCGAATTTGTTGAATGGAGCTCCATTGCCGAGTGTAAAAATCGAATTCTGGCAAGTGGACATCATTTTCTTCTTCCCTTATGTGCCAAATTTGAATTTTATGATGGAATGACAAGTGTATATGGGTGGTAACCCATGTGGGGACAATTTCCCACAAAATCTCCATCAAATATTCTCCCAAATCCTCTTAGACGTGCATTAACTTCACAAATTTGAATTTCCAAGTAAGTAGTTTTCTCATTTAATGCCAGAAATTCAATTTTATTTGAGCACATGTCATTTCCTTGATTTTAGGAGTCCACATCACCTTGGGACTTCACTTGAACCCCCCCATAATTTTCCTCCTCATTTCCACAACATTTAGTATGTGTGGATATTTATTTTTCTCCATTTATTTAATTTCTGGCTTAATTAATTGTCTGATTTCCTACTAAACTTGAAAAAATGGGTTTTGAGGGTCCAAAACACATTATTAACCCCTCAAAGTGTGTCATAGTAGAAAATTGAAGGTGAGAGGTGTAATTTTGATTACTCATATCCCATACAACTTCTCTAGACTACACTTATTACAATTTAAATACAATTTTATTTGCAATTTTTGATCTACGAGAAATCTAAAAAATTAAAAAATGACTTCCTAGACCTAACCAAATTCCACGAATTTTTTTGTGTGATCTAGTAGGGTAATATACATCAATTCTAGACACTAAGATGTGTTAGGGGCTCAACTTTCAAACTGTCACCCCGGCTTTGGGGTAAAAAGTGAGTGAAAAAACTTAGAAAATTATCTGCCTCTGAAAAAGAAGGGATAATCAATCAGAGAAAAAAACACTCCAAGGTGTACTCATTTGTTGATCGAGTCCCAACATCCTAGGCATGTTACAGACTCAAGAAACTCATCATTACTAGTATCACTTATTACAATTCTCCACAGGGTGTGGAATCTCAGTACAAGAAAGATGATGAGAAGATAGAAGTAGAGTTAAAAAAGTTTGTTGGCTGATGATATATGATGGTACAACTGTCTTCTGGATGATCCTTGGGTGTGGAGTCTTCATATAATCATCAGGTGCCACTCGAGTGGTCAACAGGGCCCACATGGGAAGGCAACTCAAAAGTTATAAATAGAAGGGGCCTAGTAGTTATTGGGGTCTTTTGCCAATCTAACATTTCTCTTATTGCTCAAGCTGCTTAGGTGGGTCATAATGTTGTTTAGTGTCGAGATTTCTAAGGGGAGAGCACACCCTTCTTTCGGTGGATTGCGAGTGCCACCCTAGGAAGATAAAATTGTGCCATATTGGAGGATTTGTGGAGCTCAGGGTGCATCGTACAACCATTACATTCATCCAGCTTCGTGCTCTAGGAGGACGTAGTAGGGGATAACGTGCCACTTATTTGCCCATTTTTTGGGTGGCATTTGTCGAGAGAAATCTAGTATAGCAACTCCGGGGGAAGTCCAAGCCGGGTCGAGAGTTTGGGGTCAGAGATTGTTGCACTAAGGCACGACGAATTCTTCATACCCAAGGCCAGCGCAGGAGCTTGTTTCTGGGCACATGTGGGAGATTGAGAAAAGGAGTTGCGGAGCTGGGTTGTACTGGGAGTTTGAAGAAATCATCTAGAGAGTAGAATTCAATGTTTTGGAGTGTTTGGAGGGTTCCAGACAAGCCGTATTTTCCAGCCAGTTTGAGGAGGACATGGTATTTGTGGTCAATTTTCAGAGGTCAGAACTAGGCCAAACCCTTTCTGGGTTTAGGTGGGTTTATTGAGGGGAGGTCGAGGCTAATTTTGCAGAATTTTCTGAGCACTCGAGGTGGATTTTTCAGCCATTCTTTACTAGCAGAAAGTGTAGTTCCTCTTAGGCAGTGCAGGGCATTTTTGGGGCAGCTCATTCTATCATCTGGGTGTTGTATTCTCCAACATGGGTTTGTCTAGCTTGCCATTGAGGCAAGCCCAGGTGCACTCCTTCCATACCAATTATACTATTGCTCCAACAATATAATAAATTGGCTCAGCTGGATGGTGTTTTCTTCAGTGATCACATGGGTGTTTACTTATATTTCTGAATCTTGTTTATGTATGTTAGTTATTTCTTTGTTTATCATTGCTTTTCCTAATTAGGAACATTACACATGCTATATAAATGAGAACTTTTAATTTGTGGACCTATCATTATGAAGATTATACATACTAGATGATTGATGTTATATGGTTTAATCCATGTTTTTATGCTTATCATAACTAGTTCATCATTCTACATGCTTTTGTTAACATATATGCATCAAAACATATGAAAATATATATTATATAAAATATGGTCCCGATTTTCCCCTGATGTGGAAGCTTCTGAAAATTGTTGCTCCTTGCTCTCGTTTCCACTTCCGCTCCTTGCTTCTACTCCTTTTAAGTATCCTTATTTCCAAGTGCTACTAGTCCTTCCTAGTCTCTGAAGGTGAGACCATCCTCATTTGGGCCTTGAATCAACTAGCATCCATCAATTGGTGCTAAGGTTGGCCTGGGGCCTTGTTGGGTTTATGTGTGCCATCCCAAAGAATCATCAAAACCAGGCAAAGTGGTGCAACGTCCTAGGTGCAGGGGGTTCTCTGATACATGTGTGATATCTTGTTGCCGCTAGGAGGCCCAATAGTCCGAACGCTTCTCTTGTTTGTGCCAGTATGCTTCTCTAATGGCCTAGATACTTGTGGAAAGGTGCCCAAGACATTGACTGTTGAGCCATCTGACAATCACAACACAGATTCTAGTGAAAGAATCTAGTCATTAGGGACAAAATTCATTATTGCATCTAAGTGAAGCAGGCTTGAGAGTCATGGGCAACTTAATACTTCATATAGGGACCCCCTTCCAAAATTAGGGCCTTGAACTCACAATGGTATTTTCTCCCTAGGTAGGAGTGGCTAAAGGACAACCCTATTAGGTGTTTCCAGCCTCTAATGGGAAGTAACATTTTCTCAGTCCACCCTTCAATCGATAGGTGTTAATGAATAGTAATGATGATCATGGAGGGGATAAGAATTCATAGCCAAGTGCCATGGTCAAAGGGATCGGTTGATGGGGGTATCCACATCTTGAGTGTATAGATGTGAGGAGAGAGCAATCATGGATGTGTGAGTTACCAACTTGGCCTTTGTTTTTCCACCCCTCTTGTGCGTCTTTTACTTCTTGTTTTTTCTTTGTATTACTGTTCATAGCTCAAGGGTTAGAGCTTGCTTTGAATGATATAACAGTTGTATTAACCCTTAATGATGAGTCATTTTATCGCTCATTGGGGTTGGGACATGCAAGGGTTCCTTCTTTTGATGTAATGGAGCAATATTTTCTCAGGAATCGAGTGATGACCATAATGAGTGAGGTAGAGCTCATGCTAGGCTTTTTCCCAAGTGTTAATTTGTATGTCCTTGGCCATCTTTTGCATTTTGATATTATTTCTTTTTATTTTTCTTTGTGGCCATGGTATCCTCTTTCTGTTTCTTTTAGCCGCATCAACCTCCTGGTGAAAAGATTCCATGCCCTACCCAGGTATGTGGATGTATGGGTGCCAAATCCCAAAGAATCAATGGTTAGTTGAACGCAAAGACTGAAGGTGAGATAAGGGCCTGTAATGTAAGTTGGAAAGTGTTAAGTATGAAAAAGGGATAGATAAAACTATGCTATCTCAATCAAGGCTTTCCAAGTAGTGCCCCTCCTATACCCACTAAACTAGGATCGAAGATTAACCCCTCATTTAAGGTGAGAGAACAAGATCACGTTCAAAACCCATCCTTCTTCTAGATCGCCCTATAACCCATGTCAAATGCCTCAAAAAGAACAAGCACAAGCACCCAATTGCAAAATGACCAAAGTACCTTTTGAGAGGAAGCCCACCTTCATCCATGTGCTCATGCTGGATGGGTGAAAAGGATATGGCTGATGCAAGTGTTGGAGATATAATGGCATATCATCAGCTAGTGGTGGTTGTCAGGGGTTGTTGGCTATGTGGCTGACCGTCTGGCTGTCAAGAATAGCTGAAAAACTTTCTCATATAGGGTTACCCATTTTGGTGGGTAACATAGCCGTACTTGTTCCAGAAACTTCTAGACATTTTGGTGTTTCATGCAACTTATCCTGAAATTCATGACATAAAATTTTAAAGCATAACCCATCTCTCATTTTATTCTTTGTAAAGCATTTCATCATTACATTCATCTTATATGAAATATAATATTAAAGGTTTTTTTGTTTTTGGTTTTTTGCCATTATGTATCTGACATTAAATGCAATCTGTGCATCAGCGTAGATCCCATGCAAATGTAGCTTAGAACCACAGTCTATGTATTAGTCTAATCCTTAAACAAACATAGTTTGACTGAAAATTGCTGTCCATACAAATTGTTTCCTTTACAGGACTAGCTGATCCTAAGGCTATTAGAAATGAAAAAAATTGCGTATGCTCGTTGAATTCTACAGGATGCGTAAGGTTGCCTTTCAAAAAGATAGTACAAATTATAAGCAACAGCTGCTTTAGCTAAGACCATGAACCCACCTAAGTTTTAATTCATCATATGCAAAGTTAGAATTTCTCTTCAGTACATTCTATAAGTGCATTATTGAGAACCTGTACCCCTGAGAAAACAGTAACATGCCCCCTGGTCCTCCAGGGAGAGGGTTATATCATTGCCATCCCTGATAAACTCTTATGATTTCTACATAGTTGGTCAATATGTTGACACTGGATCAAGGATTAGTTTTCTCAATAACTATGTTCTTCATTGCCCAGTCCTTTGGTAAAATGGTTGCACTATATCATAAACAATTCCAGTGTATATGTACATAAACTCATCTTCTGTTGCCGCCAACATTTTTTTTTACTTGCTCAGAATGCCATTATTGCTGAATTTCATTTTCTCTCTGTTGATTTCAATGTAACAGTATGTGTTGAACACTTGCATTCTACTATACTTAATGTATTGACATTTAGATATCGAGATGAAAGCATGCAGTATGACTCTGTATTGCATATATCTACTTTAATCTTCTAATGATTTTAGAGGGTGATATTAATGAATGCACCATCTGAAATATTTCTTTTGACGAAATGCCTTCCCAGGTGGACCCAGAGTTGGCAATGGCAGAGGCAGACAAGGTTGAAGACGATGAAGACCTGCGGAAGAAGCTCTGGCTTATGGTTGCCAAGCATGTTATTGAGCAGGAGAAGGGGGCAAAACGGGAGAATATTCGTAAGGCAATAGCATTTCTTAAGGAAACAGACGGCCTACTAAAGATTGAAGATATTTTACCATTCTTTCCAGATTTTGCTCTGATAGATGACTTCAAGGTAATTGATGCTTCATTGGTTAATTTAATGACTTTCTTTGATTTGTCCCTATTTGCTCATAGGCGGAATCAATCCAATGACAACATACTTGCACATGAAGTTCATCTGCTTCTTTTCTTTGGACAGACTTTCTGTTCTCTTTTTTCATTATCTTATTTAACTTTCTCTCATGGAATATTTGAAGGAATGATTTTCCTTTAGGCAAAGACTGTGTTGTCATTTTTTTTCAGTTGATAAAATGACAGATATATGTATCATAGGTAAATGGTGAAGTGATACTCTTCTGAGAAGGAGCACATTGGTCAATAAAACAGAATATCAACAGTAAAAATGAAACAGAACATAAGCAAATTGTTCAATGAAGGACTAAGCATGTATTCCTGAGAATGAAGTGGTACATGAAGATAAGATTTGATACATTTGTGGAGAAAAGGCTTTCCCCAATTAAATGTTTCCTTGAGAAATGGAGATTGAATTGTGTGACACCTTACAAGATTCGAGTGACACCTAGGAGTCAGTTACGAAACTGATCTTACTACTTCATAAATGGCCTTCGAAGTTCGCATTAAGTACTAGCATGAAATATTTGACTAAAACTACAATACTATCATATAATACACAAGCAGTTCACAATGGGCATGGTTAGCATAAGATACAATCACAAAAGTGCAATCGATTTCTTGATTTAGGAGGAAAGTGTCCCAAATTTGTGTTATAAAGGGTTAAACTGCTTCTCAAAAGTAGATTGAGATTGAGATAACAAGTCCAATGCTTCTTAACACAATTAGCAATTCCTTAGACAATCTCTAGAATACTCTTATCGCAATTAAGATGATCAATTAAGTGCTTTAAGAGAGTGACTTGATTTGCAAGATCCATAAACTTAAATGTGAGACCCACTTGCAAGAAACTAGTTAGTACACTTGTCACCAAGAAATGCTAATTATTACAATAGTAATGAAACCACTTGTAACAATGAAAAGAAACACTGAAACTGTTAGTCCAATAACCAATTTCTCTAGCAATGACAAGCGAGATATTCCTTTAGAAACCAATGTCACAATGGATGCTAGCTCTCCTCAACACAATGAGTTAATGTCTTCCAATGTTCATGAGAAAAAGAGATCATTCATCAACAATATCATTCTTTAGAACAATAAATCAATTATATCCAACAATTACCAATTCAATTTATCCTTTAGAACACTTATGTTCTTATTTATATTTGTCAATTAGATGAGGGTGCAAACTATGAAATGCTTATACAACAGTGCAAGAATGCAATGAGATGCAAGGGATGGTAGCCAAGAAGATGATGATGACAGCAGTAAGAAAAACACCCAACCACACTAGAAAGCAGTTGTTCAAGATGTAAGGAGTGAATGCCCAAAGTAATGAGATGAATGTCAACAACTTTTATACCATAGTCAAGCATATGATCAGAATTTTATACCATGGCAAGGCTAGGGAAGAGGCCTTAGGCCTGTGGTTCAATGGTTATAAGGCGAATGGCCTGCGGCAGGGGCAAAAGAGGAGGAGGCCCTATAGGGTTTTTGTGCAAGGGAAAGGCCCTCTAGGGCTGATATGTATGAGGAAAAAGGGTTGCAGTTCACTTGGATGAAGCAAATAAGGCTGTGGCTATGCTTTATAAGCCTTAAAAAAATTTCGGACCCTTGCAATACCAAAAATGTTTACCCAAAACGTCTAAAAATCACCACAAAATGCCAAAATTCACCTCTTTAAAGCCAGTGTCTTCCTTTCTTGCTTGAGTGTTGAGGTTGGAGGACGTATAGAGGCTAGATCTTGCCTTCGTAGGCCTAGATCTGCCTCAAGAAACTCAACGATTTTCCTCAAGAGGCTGGATGTCTCACTTGGAGGAGTGAAACCCTTCAAACCCTAGCCTTAGGGCTAGTTCCTCCACTAATTTTGATTTCCTTTAATAGCTTGAAAATTCACCTGCACAAATGAATAGAAAGAATCCCCAAAACCCCAATATATATAAAAATAAAAAATCCCTCAAAAACCCAAGTGCTGCAAAATTGAAACAAAGGTTAGATTTAATTTACAAATATTTACAATATTTACAGAATTAAATTATTAGCTCTCATTAGCAAATTAAATCTTTGTAGCCCAAGATCAAATAAAAATTTTGAGAATTTTTAAAATAAATTTCAGAGATGAATAATATTGAAAAATATAACTGGCCAAAACCCTCGTGCAAAATAATTTGTCACAATGAAAGCCTAAAGCTCAAACAAGGTTGACCCTTCCCCACAGTCTGTGAACTTGGAGCCCATGGGCTAGCGTACTTGTAAATTTCTGTTCAATCTTAAAATAAACTGTTAAATCATATAGTTAATCAGATCACCTAAGATAACTCGTACCAATAGAATGTTCTTATCACGGACAACTGAAATAACAATTGTAATATTCAACACATTATAGAGTATAAACACATGAACTAGCATGTACCACAGAGCAATAGATAGAAGAACACCTTGAACTGAATCCCCCATGTATTTATGTTATGAGAAATTAATTCCAAAAGAGAAGAAACTCAATATATCAATAGAAAATTACTCCATCCAAAGATCATCTGTGAAAATAGAAGCTAGATAGCTTCTTTATATAGAGAAACCCCTCCAATGATGATTTCTAGTAGCATCGGATGTGCTCTAAGCATCAAAATTTGCAAGGAGGCTAGGACACATGTATTCCAGAATACCCAGAAATCGTTTTGGGAAATTCCACCCGGAGACAGTTTATTAAAATAATTAATTATTTTTAATGGATGCCTAACTCTAAGGAAATTAAAATAATTAAAGGGTATTAATTAAACTGGGGATGAAACTTCTAGAAGAAGAAGATGATCAAGCCAAAATGATATGAGCTATTAATTAGAATCTAATATGGGTCGTTGATTGATCAACGAGAGGATTATAAGAAGAGGCTTGATGGGCATTTGGAAAATACACCGGGTGAGAGATCAGAGATTGATTTTCTCAAAAGAGCAGTGCAGCAATTGCCGGAGAAGGTGATCGAGGAGTTTTCTTGTAGTGAGGGGCAGGGATAATTTTCCGGAGGAAGTTTTCCTGATCAGAGAGTGCAGGGCAGAGACGACAGAGAGTAGTCCGGAGAGGCAACGTCGAGCCACGCAGAGGCAACGTAGAGCTATGTTGTGGCAGCACAAAGCTTCAGAGGGAGTCCATATTTCTATTGGGGAACAGTCGGGATCTAGTGTCGGAGCCGGGGTGTGAGACTGGGAGGCCAGAGGGCCGAAGTTTCCAGCGAGCATAGAATCGAGAGGAGGTGCAGCGCAGTCCTAGCAATAGTAATGCAATAACTGCATGGGTGTGACGTAGTACTATGCAGAGACAACGCAAAGGCTCATCTCCAACGCCGATCAGTGCTGGATTTCCGAGTGACAGGGTGAGATCATCTCACTATCTTTTTGCCCAGTTAGATCTCTATATAAGATTGCCAATTTGGGCATCCGAAGAATTGTACTCAGAAATTACTGCATAATAATTCAAACTCTCAGCTGCTACACTGATTTTCCGACATTGGGTTTTTCTGGGGACATTTGTCCAAAAACAACGATGTCACTTATGTGTGCTATTTCTTTCTTGCTCACGTGAAGGCTGCAATTGTATTTATTTCGATGTTTACCATATAATACTGTAAATAACTTGATTCAGTAGGAGAAATATAATTAGTTGTTGCAGTAGTGATTCGAGGATTCCAAATTTTCACATGGTCTCAGAGGACAGGTGAAGTAAGAGAGCAAACCGGAAGAGTTGGGGATTGAAGAGAAGGAGGGAGATCGAAGTGCTGCATAGGTAGCAGATCGAATCCCTAGAGGGATTGGGTAGTCCAAGCCAGGAGGGCAAGATTCTCAAGGAAGATCTCTTTCTGAGTGAGTTAACAGAGAAGTAAGATTTTCAGATCGAGATTTGTTAGCGGGAGAGGGAGCAGTGCAGCAGAAGCTTTAGCACAGAGCAATATCTAGGTGAGACGCAGTTTTATGTAGTAGTTGTTGGGGCAGAAGAAGGAAGGAGACACTTTTTGAGCGAATTTCTTCCTCAGAGAATTCCTAGCTAGGGAATTCGATTTCTCAATTGCTGAGCAGTAGTAGAGAGGAGTAGATCTACTAACTCCAATAGGGAGTGTGTAGGCCAGCCTAGCAGCAACGCAAAGGAAAGAGGAGGCAGTTGGACATTTTGTTGGCAGAGATGGTAGCTAATGGGTTGAGAGATCAAGATCGGTTGGACGGAGCATCCAACTATGTGATTTGAAAGGCTAGGATCTCCTACCTTCTGGATGAGCATAATCTCAAAGCCTATGTCGATAGTGTGATAGCTGAACCTGCAGATGTCGATCCACTCAAGAAGTACAAGGCTGAAATGGCGAAGGCCAAGCGGTTGATCCTCAATGAGTGAGGGATCATGTTGTATGTCACATTACTGGCAAAGGGACTACCAAGTAGATGTGGGATGCCTTGGCTACGTTGTATCAGGGATCTCCGAGCAGCGAAAGATGTACTGGGAGGAGAAAATGAGATCCACGAGGATGCAGAAGGGGGAATGCATTGATCTGTTCCTATCAATGTTACTTGGGAGCGGGAGCGGAAGCGAGGAGCGGGAGCGGAAGCGGGAGCGGGAGCGACCATTTTCAGAAGCTCCCGGTTTGGGAGCGAATCCCGGAGCGATTTTTTAAAAATATATATATTTTTTATATTTTTTAATTTTTGATACATATATGTCAAAAAAAACATGTAGAATGATGAAATAGACATAAAAAACATAAAAAAACATAAATTGATCATTGAACCATATCACATCAATCATCTAGAAATTATAATCGTCATCAACCTTAGTAAAATAATAAATTAAAATAGCATTCAATTCAATAACATGTATCATCATTGATCACCAAAGTAACAAGTTGTACTTGTAAGCCAAGTTTAACCATTACAAGAAGTAATATCGAAGATATTTCTAAGTCCTAACTTCTAACTGTTAACATGATATGAAATGTTAAAAATTTATAAAATGAAACATGAATAATGAGATGAAATGAAACAACTTTAGTCTTTCACAAAGCATCATATTCATAATTCACAGTCATTACCAATGAGTTATAATTGCCAAGGCCCAACTTCAGACTTCAAATTTTCATTGTCACAGTGATATATTGTTTACAAAAAATATCATTATGATATGAAAGAGTCAAGAGTCAAGAGTCAAGGACTCAAAACTCAACAGTTATGAAAAGTTAAAACTAAAGTCCAATAGAAACTAAAAAAAGTAAACTGTAAATCTACAACTGGCCCTTGCCACGAGAGTCTCCTGGAGGAGTATAAGCAGGTCGTGGTGGTCTTCTAGGAGGCTCCCGCCCAGACCGACGACCAGAACTAGAGCCTCCACGTGAGGGTGTCGATGGAGGTGGAGTCAGCAATGGAACAAGAATCGGGCC
>APFE030903514.1:1594-21381 GCA_000404065.3 Pinus taeda | reverse complement strand
ATGATGACAGCAGTAAGAAAAACACCCAACCACACTAGAAAGCAGTTGTTCAAGATGTAAGGAGTGAATGCCCAAAGTAATGAGATGAATGTCAACAACTTTTATACCATAGTCAAGCATATGATCAGAATTTTATACCATGGCAAGGCTAGGGAAGAGGCCTTAGGCCTGTGGTTCAATGGTTATAAGGCGAATGGCCTGCGGCAGGGGCAAAAGAGGAGGAGGCCCTATAGGGTTTTTGTGCAAGGGAAAGGCCCTCTAGGGCTGATATGTATGAGGAAAAAGGGTTGCAGTTCACTTGGATGAAGCAAATAAGGCTGTGGCTATGCTTTATAAGCCTTAAAAAAATTTCGGACCCTTGCAATACCAAAAATGTTTACCCAAAACGTCTAAAAATCACCACAAAATGCCAAAATTCACCTCTTTAAAGCCAGTGTCTTCCTTTCTTGCTTGAGTGTTGAGGTTGGAGGACGTATAGAGGCTAGATCTTGCCTTCGTAGGCCTAGATCTGCCTCAAGAAACTCAACGATTTTCCTCAAGAGGCTGGATGTCTCACTTGGAGGAGTGAAACCCTTCAAACCCTAGCCTTAGGGCTAGTTCCTCCACTAATTTTGATTTCCTTTAATAGCTTGAAAATTCACCTGCACAAATGAATAGAAAGAATCCCCAAAACCCCAATATATATAAAAATAAAAAATCCCTCAAAAACCCAAGTGCTGCAAAATTGAAACAAAGGTTAGATTTAATTTACAAATATTTACAATATTTACAGAATTAAATTATTAGCTCTCATTAGCAAATTAAATCTTTGTAGCCCAAGATCAAATAAAAATTTTGAGAATTTTTAAAATAAATTTCAGAGATGAATAATATTGAAAAATATAACTGGCCAAAACCCTCGTGCAAAATAATTTGTCACAATGAAAGCCTAAAGCTCAAACAAGGTTGACCCTTCCCCACAGTCTGTGAACTTGGAGCCCATGGGCTAGCGTACTTGTAAATTTCTGTTCAATCTTAAAATAAACTGTTAAATCATATAGTTAATCAGATCACCTAAGATAACTCGTACCAATAGAATGTTCTTATCACGGACAACTGAAATAACAATTGTAATATTCAACACATTATAGAGTATAAACACATGAACTAGCATGTACCACAGAGCAATAGATAGAAGAACACCTTGAACTGAATCCCCCATGTATTTATGTTATGAGAAATTAATTCCAAAAGAGAAGAAACTCAATATATCAATAGAAAATTACTCCATCCAAAGATCATCTGTGAAAATAGAAGCTAGATAGCTTCTTTATATAGAGAAACCCCTCCAATGATGATTTCTAGTAGCATCGGATGTGCTCTAAGCATCAAAATTTGCAAGGAGGCTAGGACACATGTATTCCAGAATACCCAGAAATCGTTTTGGGAAATTCCACCCGGAGACAGTTTATTAAAATAATTAATTATTTTTAATGGATGCCTAACTCTAAGGAAATTAAAATAATTAAAGGGTATTAATTAAACTGGGGATGAAACTTCTAGAAGAAGAAGATGATCAAGCCAAAATGATATGAGCTATTAATTAGAATCTAATATGGGTCGTTGATTGATCAACGAGAGGATTATAAGAAGAGGCTTGATGGGCATTTGGAAAATACACCGGGTGAGAGATCAGAGATTGATTTTCTCAAAAGAGCAGTGCAGCAATTGCCGGAGAAGGTGATCGAGGAGTTTTCTTGTAGTGAGGGGCAGGGATAATTTTCCGGAGGAAGTTTTCCTGATCAGAGAGTGCAGGGCAGAGACGACAGAGAGTAGTCCGGAGAGGCAACGTCGAGCCACGCAGAGGCAACGTAGAGCTATGTTGTGGCAGCACAAAGCTTCAGAGGGAGTCCATATTTCTATTGGGGAACAGTCGGGATCTAGTGTCGGAGCCGGGGTGTGAGACTGGGAGGCCAGAGGGCCGAAGTTTCCAGCGAGCATAGAATCGAGAGGAGGTGCAGCGCAGTCCTAGCAATAGTAATGCAATAACTGCATGGGTGTGACGTAGTACTATGCAGAGACAACGCAAAGGCTCATCTCCAACGCCGATCAGTGCTGGATTTCCGAGTGACAGGGTGAGATCATCTCACTATCTTTTTGCCCAGTTAGATCTCTATATAAGATTGCCAATTTGGGCATCCGAAGAATTGTACTCAGAAATTACTGCATAATAATTCAAACTCTCAGCTGCTACACTGATTTTCCGACATTGGGTTTTTCTGGGGACATTTGTCCAAAAACAACGATGTCACTTATGTGTGCTATTTCTTTCTTGCTCACGTGAAGGCTGCAATTGTATTTATTTCGATGTTTACCATATAATACTGTAAATAACTTGATTCAGTAGGAGAAATATAATTAGTTGTTGCAGTAGTGATTCGAGGATTCCAAATTTTCACATGGTCTCAGAGGACAGGTGAAGTAAGAGAGCAAACCGGAAGAGTTGGGGATTGAAGAGAAGGAGGGAGATCGAAGTGCTGCATAGGTAGCAGATCGAATCCCTAGAGGGATTGGGTAGTCCAAGCCAGGAGGGCAAGATTCTCAAGGAAGATCTCTTTCTGAGTGAGTTAACAGAGAAGTAAGATTTTCAGATCGAGATTTGTTAGCGGGAGAGGGAGCAGTGCAGCAGAAGCTTTAGCACAGAGCAATATCTAGGTGAGACGCAGTTTTATGTAGTAGTTGTTGGGGCAGAAGAAGGAAGGAGACACTTTTTGAGCGAATTTCTTCCTCAGAGAATTCCTAGCTAGGGAATTCGATTTCTCAATTGCTGAGCAGTAGTAGAGAGGAGTAGATCTACTAACTCCAATAGGGAGTGTGTAGGCCAGCCTAGCAGCAACGCAAAGGAAAGAGGAGGCAGTTGGACATTTTGTTGGCAGAGATGGTAGCTAATGGGTTGAGAGATCAAGATCGGTTGGACGGAGCATCCAACTATGTGATTTGAAAGGCTAGGATCTCCTACCTTCTGGATGAGCATAATCTCAAAGCCTATGTCGATAGTGTGATAGCTGAACCTGCAGATGTCGATCCACTCAAGAAGTACAAGGCTGAAATGGCGAAGGCCAAGCGGTTGATCCTCAATGAGTGAGGGATCATGTTGTATGTCACATTACTGGCAAAGGGACTACCAAGTAGATGTGGGATGCCTTGGCTACGTTGTATCAGGGATCTCCGAGCAGCGAAAGATGTACTGGGAGGAGAAAATGAGATCCACGAGGATGCAGAAGGGGGAATGCATTGATCTGTTCCTATCGAAGCTTTTGGAGGTCCGAGACTCGTTGGCAGCTGTAGGATAAACGCCTCAGCCCACCGAGATGGTGAGGCTGGCCTTGAATTCAGTCTCAGAAGAATGGCAAGTGTTTGTCCAGAGTATCCTGGGCAGAGAGGGATTTCCAGATTGGGAAGGGATGTGGGCCGCTCTTCAACAGGAAGAGATGAGGCAAGACTTAGTCAAGTGCAAACTTGATAGCAACAACAACTGTGGGACGAAACACAAGGAGGAGGAAGAGAATGCAACCCTTGCATCAAAGGGGAAGCAGGAGCAGCGAAGGTGGAAGGACGTCTCAAAGATCAAATGACTCCAGTGTGGTGAATTTGGTCACTACGCTACAGAGTGTCCTCTCAAGAAAAAGGACAAGGACAAGAAACATGATCCGTAGGCTACAACTGCAAAGATTGAGGAGGAGTTTGCCTTGATTACCCAGATACCTCCAAGGGAGAGGTGGGGTGATCTAGTACTGTAGTTCGAAAGAACTGTAGATGGGCAAGTTCCATTGAGGAATCCACCTCATGGATCAATACCTTGCTATGAGAGCCCATATCAGAAGTAGCAACATGGACCAGTGTCAGTTGGTGTAGAGGAGTGTCGGAGTGACAGTTGGAGTGGCTAGGAGCGCCAGAGATTGAGCAGAGCAGAGCAGAGTTGGCAGCAGTGCAGTTAGCACAATGCAAAGTCAATAGCAACACAGAGGCTTTAGAGGGTCAACACAGAGACTAGCAGCGGTCAGAACTCCAACAACATATGCATCATGCTGAACAATTGGTTTAATATTCTGGATGTTTTTCCGTTGCAGTTGTTGCAAAAGGCGACAAAACAATTGGAGCAAAGTTGCAGCGCAAATGCAGTTGGCAACAGCACAGATGCAACATTTGCACAATAGTTGATGGGCAGTGATGTCAGACATCAACAACATAGAGGGAGATGATACAGAGTCAGGGTGATGCTTCAGTAGGTTGCATTACTAGAGCACATTCCTCGCTAAGAGGGACTATTGATTTCTGATAGCATTGGATGTGCTCTAAGCTTCAAAATTTGTAGGGAGGCTACGACACATATATTCTAGAATACCCAGAAATCGTTTTGGGAAATTCCACCCAGAGACAATTTTATTAAAATAATTAATTATTTTTAATGGATGCCTAAGACTAACCTTAGGAAATTAAAATAATTAAATGGTATTAATTAAACTGGGGGTGAAACTTCTAGAAGAAGATGAGGATCAAGCCAAAATGATTTAAGCCATTGATTAGAATCTAATCTGGGCCGTTGATTGATCAATGAGAGGATCATAAGAAAAGGCTTGATGGGCAGTTGGAAAATACATTGGGTGAGAGATCAGAGATTGATTTTCTCAAGAGAGCAGCGTACTAGTTGCCGGAGAAGGTGATCGAGGAGATTTCTTGCAGTGAGGGGCAGGGATAAGTTTTAGGAGGAAGTTTCCCTGATCCGGAGAGTGCAACGCAGAGAGGGAAGAGAGTAGTCCGAATAGGGAACGCTGGGCCACGCATAGGTAGCGTAGAGCTACGTTGTGGTAGCGCAAAGCTTCAAAGAGAGTCTGTATTTCTGCTGGGGAACAGTCGGGATCTAGTGATGGAGCCAGGGTGTGAGATCGGGAGGCCAGAGGGCCGAAGTTTCTATTGAGTAGAAGATCAAGAGGAGGTGCAGCGCAGTCCCAACAATAGTGACGTAGTAACTGCGTGGGGTGGACGCAGCACTACGCAGAGGCTCATCTCCAGCGCATACCAGTGTCGGATTTCCCAGTGATAGGGTGAGATCATCTCACTATCTTTTGTTCTAGTTAGATCTCTATATAGGATTGACAGTTTGGGCATCCAAAGAATTGTATTAAGAAATTATTGCATAATAATTCAAACCCTCAGTGGTTGCACCAGTTTTCTGACATTGGGTTTTTTGGGGGACATTTGTCCAAAAACAACGGTGTCAATTGCTCAGTTCTTGCTTTTGCATATTATTTAAGTTGTGAAAGTTGCAATTGTATTTATTTCAATGTTTACTGTATAATAATGTAGATAACTTGATTCAGTAGGAGAAATATAATCAGTTGCTATAGTAGTGATTAGGGGTTTCTGAATTTTCACATTAAAATGCAAAATAACGGCTAGTTGGCTTGATCCTTGTCAAAATAATCTTGACCATTGAAAATAATTTGATCTTCTTTTAATCTCCACCATCAAATTTTTATTTCTGAGGAAAAATTCGAATTTCTCTTAAAACCCATTTTTTATTAATCCAAAATTTGATATTTTGGGCTAATTTCCTCAAAAATTTGACTTTTACTTAACCACCAAGGTCCAAGGGCTCAAAATTTCTTAAAATATCCAATTTTTTCTTTGGTGGAGGACCTCCAAAATTTGACTTCTTTTTGACCCACTAATTTTTTATTATTTTCCACTTGGAAAGAATTTAATTTATCTATAATTATTTTTTACTCAAAATTAATTAATTTTTTGGCTTAGGATTTTTATTTAGCTTAGCCAAAAAAATTAAACAATTGACTCTAGAGGGGATTAATAATTTTTCCTCCTTCAAATATTTTAGCCATGTTTTCTGATTGTGAGGGACCATGCACTAAAATATTTTTTACGTCAAAATAATTACAGTATCAACCCTTAGAAGGGGAAAACACCTTTAGACATAGACCCTTAAGATATTACCCAATTCTATGACACAATATGATCTACTATGAAACCAAATGTGCTTATAATAAAATAATTTAGCCATGGTGTTCTGATTGCGAGGGACCATGCACTAGAATTATTCCTAAACACACTTTTACAATAGACTCGATAAACACTAAAACTCACCTAACACATGTTCAGTGAATTCCACCCTAGCTTTGGGGTTATAGCTGGAAGAAAAACTCTGTCGATTATATGTGTTCACAAACACACATAATTCAAGGAGGTTAAAAAATTTCCTAGGATGAATTCCTTTGCCAAAATCAGAGGCTTACCTAGGTGTGTTACATAATTAAATGGTCATACTAGCATCATTTACAATAAGCTTTGCAGAAATTGGGTTTACAATGATGAATGATGGCAACTGATAACTTTGATCTTCGAAAAATTTATCCACTTCTTTGTATTCTGCTTTCTCAGACTGTTGACAAAGTGTGGTCAACAAGACTTAGGTCAAATCTGAAATCATATGATAGAATCTGAAATGCTGCACGAACAGTAAATATAACAGCCCCTAGCCACTAGGAATGAGTGCCAACAGAAGGCTCTCATGTGCCTTCTCCTGCCCCTGGAGCTCCAACATCAGCAACTTGAAATTATCGAAGAAAGGTGAAAATCAGTTCAAATGTTGAATCCCTTGATGCTGGTCAAATTTCTAGCCGGAGTGCAAATGTTGAAAATCCTAGCTGTTGTGCTTTAATATCAGAGCCATAGTCTCAAAAACCTTCTTATCAGATTCCAAGAGAAATGATGAAGAATTGGAAAAAAAATGGTTTCTATATATTATTTGACTTGTGGGTTAACTTGTCCTCAGTAGATTAGGATTTGACTAGAGAAGTTTTTGCTTGACCTGATGGTTTTTTCTTAAATTCATCGGATTTTATGAGGTTTTGATGAGTTTAGAACTTTGAGCTGGTTAACCCGGCCCAAATTAGACCTGCAGGTTCTGCGTAGTACCGACTAATTTTGGCCACAAGTTGGGCAATCTCAATGAACCCTAGTTGATTGCTGATGCTTTTTACTATGCTCAATAGAAAATGCTAAAGGCTAAGCATACTAGACACATTAGTGTCACCACAAGGTTTTTACTTTCTTGTTTCTTGCACATCTTATGGATTCCATTTGTGCAGTGTCAGTAAATTGCTTTGCAAAATATGAAGAAGTGCAACAGCCAATGTGGTCCTTGTTTCCCACTCCCCACTATATCCTTGTGTACAAACATAGTACCTGAATATCTTAAGTCTTTTCAGTTGGCTACGTTATAAGTATGACAATCATTAAATCATTCACTTCTATTGAGCTTTCTCTATCTATATTGTTAGCCAATCTTCTCTACTCCGTCTGCTGACTTCCAAGGTATATGAAGTTCTCATGCATCTGGCCAGCTTTTACGACATTAAACTTAGTCTATGACCATGATCATCCAAAGTTTATGGCATTATCGTTGATAAAGATTTTGCTGGTTGACAAACTAGTTGTGTGTCACTGTTGGGTACCACAAGTGGATTCTCCCAAGCAAACTTCGCTGAAAAAACAAACCTTGTCACGTATGGGAGATACACTCCAGTGAAATGATTTATGCTTTCTTTCTAAACTGTATGCCCTATGTTGCAATGCAACTTTTAATAAAAGTAGTTCATCATATGCTCAATATCCAAGATCTGTTGAAATTTGTTTTCTGATATTCTTAAATTTGCTGAATCGATTATTGTTTTTATATTCCCATTTCGTGTCTGTTTAAGGCTAGACATGTTTGGATTTGACTCTAATCTTTATATGGAAATAAAATAAAGCAAGTGATATGTCACTTCCGTTAGCATTCAACTTAAACTTGTTGAATAACTTTTGTATTCACTTGCTGAAAACAAAATTTGGAAAAAAAACTCTGCTATGCTAGTTACATATTTCATTCCTTTTAATATTTGGTGTCACAAGTTTTGATCTGACTCTATGCTTTATATGAAAATAAAATAAAGCAAGTAATATGTCAGCACATTCTGTTAGCTTTTAACCTTAAACTCGTTGAGTATAATTTTTGTATTGACTTGCTGAATATAAGTTTGGTAAAAAAAACTCTGCTATGCTAGTTACATATTCCACTCCTTTTAATATTTGGTGTCTCGTGTTGCTGACCAGGAGGCCATATGTTCATCCTTAGAGGACTATAATAAGCAGATTGAGGGGTTGAAGCAGGAGATGAATGATGCAACACATGGAGCAGACAATATCAGAAATGATATTAGTGCTTTGGCACAAAGATATGCCATTGTTGACAGCAATGAAGAGTGTGGGGTATTGCTTTTGATATTTTAAGAATGATTAACTATGGATTTATTAATATTTGAGGGGTATTATTTTACATGCATTACTTGTTGAATCATTTATCACATCAGAACAAATTTGTTTACCTGAAAGCATGTTCTTGAGTTGTTTGTCTTGATTTCTCATTTATTGTAGCTCATGGATTTGCATTGTTCTTCATGTTAATGTTCACTAATGTTGGAAATGACAGGTTTGCGGACGAAAAATATTGGCCTCAAGTGGGCATGGAATGGCCAGGGGTTTTGCGTCACCTATGGCCCCATTTTATGTCTTTCCTTGTGAACATACTTTTCATGCACAATGTCTTATTGGACATGTTACAAAACACACAGATCCAGCTGAGGTAAAATTGATTGTATGCTTGATCTATTCTTCCCTTAGTGAAGTCTCAAGAATTTTGGAATTTGACGATTAAATTTGCTGTAAGATTTACTGATATCTTAGCAATGCTCTCAAAAGATTATCTCATATATTTGTGCTTCATTTATTTAACTATTAACATGCTTATATGGATTTTAGATGGGATGGAACCTAGTTACCAAAAATGTGATAGTAGGGGTTTTTTTCTGGGCAAAACCTGCTAGAAACAGAAAATACATTAGGATCGTTGTTTCATGCACATGCTTCTAGTTCTTGTTTCTTGACAAGTAATGAATTTTGAGAGAAATATCCCATTTTTCTCAAAATGTGACCATTTCTTACAGATCGAGCTTAGGTAAAATTGATTGTATGCTTGATCTATTCTTCCCTTAGTTAAGCCTCAAGAATTTTCGAATTTGACGATTAAATTTGCTGTAAGATTTACTGATAACTTCAGCAATGCTCTCAAAAGATTATCTCATATATTTGTGCTTATTTAACTGTTAACATGCCTATATGGATTTTAGATGGGATGGGACCTAGTCACCAAAAATGTGATAGTAGTTTTTTTTTTTTTTTCTTTTTCTTTTTACCTTCTGGGCAAAACCTGCTAGAAACAGAAAATACATTAGAACCGTTGTTTCATACACATACTTCTAGTTCTTGTTTCTTGACAAGTAATGCATTCTGAGAGAAATATCCCATTTTTCTCAAAATATAACCATTTCTTGAAGAAACATCAGGCTTCTTGAGAAACACATGCCATTTCTCAAGAAATTCAGGACAAGTTGGCCACAAAAAATACAGGTTTAATTGCTATCTTTTCCTAGCATGTCTTAATTTTTCTGAGTTTTCTATTTAGGTTGTGTTTTCCTATTGGGATCCCAATCTTGCCTTTGTTCAACCCATTTTACCACCTCAAAGATTATCCATGATAGTTTATCCATTGAATCCTGAAGTTTTACCTATCCATGGTAGCCCCATATAAAGATTAAACTATAGATGATGTGACTTTGCATTGATCACAATACAATGAATGGACAGAGAAAACAGATTAGTACATAACTTTGTATTGTTAGAAATGGTAGGGAATCATTTATTATGTGTGATAAACATACTAAACCGAATTGAGTAATCATCACACATCATAAAGAAAGATAGCCCATAACACAAGAATTTTTTGGGTAAAATAAGTATGTCTCAAGATAATATCAATAATGATATGTTTGCTCAAGTAAATCTAGTACAAATGAGGCTTAGGCCTCTTTACAAATAGGTTTGGGATCACTTTTGATGTGGAACATAACCTACGGTGTGGTACCTCTAGGGAGCACTCATGAATCAATATCATCCATGTTGAATCACTAAGGGTTTATAATAATCAAATTATAAGGGCCATTTGAGTTACAAGTCTAGGTGAGCCAACATATCTTCAACATCCTCCCCTAAGATTGAATTGGGTATACAAATAAAAAAATTGATGTAAATGATATGTAGCTAGTTAAATATTACATCCCAACTCTTCTCTTTAATATAGACTTGGGAAAATGTTAACAAAAATTAGGCATAAATAAACAATACAATAATCACCCCTTAATGTTTAATTGGGTTTGGAGTGTTACCCTTTGTTTCACATCAGGATGGGCACCTCATTTTTCTAGATTATCCCAAAATCTGAATTGATCTCGTGCATGTTTTGAGATGATTTGTAAGCCTAGTGTTCCATGATTAGTTGTGCCTTCATGAGGATTGTTCTTATGTATCATGATGAGCCAAAAGTTGTGACCATGTATCTTATGTATTTTCACTAGACCATGCTTAGTGATCTATGTAAAGTTTTTTATTTACTTAGGCTATTTATGTTAATTTTAGGCATGTTCTATGCTGAGAGCAAATTTACTTCAATTTTCCATATTAGCTCAATATCAATTCCAGATTAGCAATCACATTTAGCATGATAGTAAAATGCAGATAGAACATAAACATAAATCGCAGAAAACAAGCCAAGACAAGAGGACACAAGATGTGGCGTCAACCAGGGACAAACCCCAATGTGGGGAAACCCTTGATCAATTCTTCTTATATATTCTTCATTAGTTCAGCACAGAGAGAGAGAGATCGTACATATATATCAAAAGTCAACATTTTGACTTGTCATAATAAGAGCAGAGATCTTCTCTAAGAAGATGACACATGAAGTAGCTGATCTGAACTCAGGTGAAGACAAACTGCTTCAACTGATCCTCCAAGGTGATTCCATCACCATGCTGCACCCATCACTATGCTGCACCTCATTATCATGCTGCATCCGACACTGTGCTGCACCCAATCACTAAGCTGCTCTTATCACTGGGCTGCTCCCATCACCGAGCTGCATCCAATTATTACATTGCACTACACTGCTGTCTCTAACACCATGCTGCATCCAACTACTGCATCTAAACATGTAGATGCATCCATCACATCATGTTGCACCTCATTACATCATGTGCTGCACCATATTGCATCCATTGTGCTGCACCTAGACAAGCAGTCATATCATACTTTAGTCCTCTATGATGCTGGCTATGGCTTGCGGCCTAGCCCAACCAATGTTGCAGGAAATGTCCCCCTCCCCCTCGACCAAAACCCCGATCCACGATCTGTACAGATGCGTGGGGGAAGTGCGTTTCGGAAAAACCGAAATGCGTTTCTGGCTGATAAACACGCTTCCTGGAAATTTCGGAAGCATGTGACCGAAATGCGTTTCGGTTTTTCCGAAATGCACTTCGGACGACGCTTTGGTCGTATGAAGCATCAAGCTTCAGAGTACAAAGCGTACGGATCGTGAGCTTCCTCCATGTTTTTTTTGTATGAATTTTTTGAGCGATTCCAGGATAATGATGATCGTGTTGAGATGCCACCCCCATCTAATCCCTTGGTTCCTAGGTTCCATGGTTCAACACCAACAGCACGGGGTTCGTCTTCATCAATTTTAGTGCCACAACTTCCATAGGCACCATCTTCTTCATTGCCACCACGTGGAGGCCCACTGCCACGTTCTCTTCGTGGTGGAAGGAGGAGAGATTAGTAGATATATTCATAATTTACTACTTTTATCATAGATTAATCATTAGACTTGTAGGCTTGTGAATTTGAACCTTTTTGGCTTGGCGGTGACCAAGTGACCTATTTTGTAAACATTATTATTTGAATTTTGGACATGACAAATGTTGACAGTTGCTCACTTGCAGATAAATCATAATATCGCTTATGTTTTATGTTTTATAATATGCTATGTTTTAAATGTTTTAATAATATGCTTAAAATTTGATGTAGTTTGTAATTGGCTAAAATATAGATGGTTGATGCTCGAATAATAAATCATTGATGGACATACTAGTACTAAATGAAATCATGGATGGCCATATCAATCTTGATTTATGCAAAAAATATCTGTTTCATTCTTCTACAACTACTTTGGTATTTGGGATTTTGTTTGAATATATATATATATAATAAATAATATATATATTATAGTAGACGCTTCACTTCCAAGATTTTTGGAAAATGATGCTTCCACGTCCCCGCTTCCAAAAAACGTCCTCGTTTCGTCTCCATTTCGTGCAACATTGAGCCCAACAACAAGTAAGTTTGACAACCCAGCTATCCTTGAACAAGAATGTCTTCCTATTAGCCTTATTGCTGCACCGTCATCTTTCCTTATAGCGTCAAAGGTTTCCTTCCTTCTTTAACTTCATCATTTGTGGCTGATAGGATCCTCTCCAACTATGGCCAAGATGGCCTCCTTGAGGGCTGAGACTAGGGTGTCTTCTTGCCTGTGTCAAGGCCTCTGCATGGATTGTGTTAAGCCTTTTAATTTACAGCATTAAGGTCATCTCCTTGATTTCTTTAGGGTCATCTCTTATGACAGCGTTAGGGCTTTTAGAGACTGCGGCTTGCTGATTTGGGGTAGCGTTGAATGTGCTCTAGCCATGAAAATTAGTGGAGAGGCTAAAGCACATGAGATCTCCAATACCCAGAAATGGTTTGGGCAGATTCTAAATAGAGTGGGAGATATTAAAATAATTAATATTTTTAATGGAGTCCCTAAGTCTAAACTTATGGAAAATAAAATATTAATGTGAATTAATATAAAACGGTGTTAGAAAGGTCCAAAAGTCGTGGATCAAGCAAGAGTTAATCTTAGCCATTGATTAGGGTCTTAATGTCGGCCGTTGATTTGTCAGCAAAAAAAGTATAAGAGGAGGTTTGAGGGTCACTTGGAGAACACACCGAGTTGATCAAGATTTCGATTTTCTGGGGCAGGGTTTGCTGAGGAAGTTGAAAGAGTGGTCAAAGTTGTAGCTGAGCGGCAATCAATATAGAAGCAGAGAGGTAGAGATAGTACCAGGAGGATCAACGCAGAATTCGGGAGAGAGAGACGCAGAGCCAGCCAGGAGCTGTACAGTGCCTCAAAGAGGCAGCATGGGTGACACAGAGGCTCTAAGGGCTGATGCAGTGCCTTCAGAGGCTAACGCAGGGTGAGCTAGGGTGGCATTGGACAAACATTGGGCCAGAAAGGGCTGACGCAATCCCTAGAGGCTGACGCTAGGGTTTTCGTGGGGTAGATTGGAGCTGGGAGTTGTCGGAGTGTTTATCCAAGGTTTCAGTCGGAATATCTGCTTCTGAGTAGAGAGGCACTACTGCTGAGATTATTCTCTGTTGGGTGAGCCAGTTTTGGCACCCAGATTGTATTCAAAAACTGCATAATAATTGAACCCTTAGATAGCTGCACTTGTTTTCCTGCATTGGGTTTTTCTGGCGACATTGGTACAAAAACAACGGTGTCACTTGTGTGCTTCTTTTGTTTCCTTCAGTTGATGATTTGTAATGTGTTGAGCATGTACTTGTATTTATTTTCAATATTTACATGGTAAATAACTTGTTAATTAATGAAATCAAGTAGGCAGAAATAAATCAGAAAAGTACATGAAGGGTTTCTAATAGTTAGACTTAGAAATTCCAACATGGCTTAGATCCCTTCTTTCTTTGCTATTATGACACCACTAGGATAGTGTTTAGGCAGCGTCTGGTTACTCTCTTTGACAGCTAGAGATCCCTTAAGACTACGCTAACTCTTTTCCTTATCTGTGCCCGGGTTAAGACTATAGCCCTCCCAACTAGGGCTTGTACTGAAAATGGTTAGGGCGCATGAAAAACTTCCTCAAAATGAGGCCTAGAACAACGTATTAGGGATCTCTTTTAGGGCGTAGATAAGGCAACGTGTAGATCTCTTATGGACAGCGTTAAGGTCTTCACCATGACTGCGTTTAGGGTATATAGACATCTCTCCTTGCTGCATTATAGAATCCCTTTTTGGACAACGAAGGAGCCTCCCTATGTCTCCTTCATGACTGCGGTTAGGGTCTCCCTTTTGGATTGCGACTTAGCTGTGAGTAAAGCCATTCTTCCTCTGCGGCTATGACCCAAACAGGACAATGTATTAGATTTCTTCATAGGTTGTTAGGGCTTCTCCATAGGGTAGTGTATTGTGGCTGAGATAAGGGTTGTACTCCATGACAACGTAGAGCCTTCTCCATCACAGCTTCTAGGGTAGTGTATCACCTAGGGCACTCTCTCTAGATATCATCTTCATCAAACCCAAAACAGAATGAAGAGAGATCACAAGAGTGTGTGTCCAAATGACTAACAAGCTACCTCTTTCTATACTAAAATGTTGAGCACAAGTGGGGGCAATTTGGTTGTTGGCCGACCTTGACGAATTGTCCCATAACATAAATAAATTCATATCTCCATGATTACTTATCAGAATTGGATGATCTTTAGATCAATCCTACACCTCTCGACGAAAGCAATCCAAGAAAAATATCAGCTGCCATAAATAAGATGACCCACATGGAGTTTGGCCCTAGTTGCCTCATCTGCCAGACTGTACTATCTCTGCCATCAATGCCCTGCTGCTCTGCTCTGCTGAACTATGAAGAAGAAGAAGTGATCGAGAATGTATCATACCATCCTCTACTGACCTAAAGTCAGTTCCATATAAAAGAGAGTGTCTCATACCACTCTTACTGACCTGAAGTCGATTCCAATAAAGATAGTGTGTCATACCACTCTTATTGATTCAAAATTAGTGCCAAAAGAGAGTGAGTTATATCACTCTTACTGACCCGAAGTCAGTTCCATTGATCCGAGATTAGTATCATCCTAGCTTAAGAAGTACGGTAGATACACGATGCGTCCATCGGTAATACTATGGTCCCTATCCTCATTTCCCTACTCATTGGCCAGATGAGAGGTACTTCCCATGAGTCCCAGACTGCATGGGTAGGATATCTCAGCAAGAGAGAGATAAACCACTCATCCTGCCTACATGTTGCCAAGGGTATCCTAGGGAAGGCTGAACCACTCACCCTATACACAACAAATCACTAGGGAAAGGTTGAACCACTCACCCTATGACTATGTCTCAGCAGGAGAAGGATAAACCACTCATCCTGCCTACATAGAAAACCACTAGGGGAAGGCTGAACCACTCACCCTATGGTTGCTCATTGCTCCAAGATGTACCCCAAGCCCCCTGGAGCTCCCAGAGCTCAATGTCCATATCATACAGGACCCTTAGGAGAGAGTCACACCACGACCCTAGTCATTCTCGGAAAGTCAAGAATTTGACCTTTCCTAGGGGCTTCGACAGAATTTCGGTGACCTGCACATCAGTCCCAATGCGATGGAGCCTTCTTGCTCCTCGACGTACCATATCCTAGATAAAGTGGTACCTGATGTCTATATGCTTGGAGCAATCGTAGAACACACGATTCCTCAACAATTGAATCCCCCTCTGGTTGTTACGAAAGATCACGATGGTATCCAACACGTGTCCAAACAGCTCACTAAAGAGCTTCCTCAACCAGGCAGCTTCACACGAGGACATACTCATAACAATGTATTTAGCCTCAGTGGTGCTCGAAGCAATCGATTTCTGCTTCCTGCTTATCCATGATATCAAAGCAGAACCCAAAGAGAACCAGCACCCAGAAGTGATCTTGCGATCCTCCACACTACCTGCTTAATCAGCATCAGAATAAGAGATTGTACCCTGAAGATATCTCAAATGATTCTTAGCACCAATCTAGTGAGGCTCAACCATATATGAGCTCAACACACTAACTGCAAAACATATATCCGAACGGGAGTTCACCAAGAACATCAATGCTAGTATGAATTGATGAAACTCAGAGGCATTTCTCAAATCAGGTCCGACATCACTACCACATAACTTCTTAAAGTTAGGCTTCATCGAGGTAGTCACGGGGTTGCAGTTCACCATTCCAAATCTGGAATCCAACTCCCTCTTACTTTTGCAAATGAGAGGGTCTCCACCTATCAGAAAGATGTCATACTCATAAGGTGCCAGTATGAGAGGTCTTCAAGCAATGGTTTGGATCGCCTTCACTCCTAGTGAATCTCAACTTCATCAACTAGCTATCAATCCTCTCATGTCAAGCCTAGGGTGTTTACTCTAAAACATACAGAGCTTTGTCTTCACCTCAGCTCTGATACCATGTTAATTTTAGGTATGTTCTATGCTGAGAGCAAATTTACTTCAATTTTCCATATTAGCTCAATATCAAATCCAGATTAGCAATCACATTTAGCATGATAGTAAAATGCAGATCGAACATAAACATAAATCGCAAAAAACAAGCCAAGACAAAAGGACAGAAGATGTGGCGCCAGCCAGGGACAAACCCCAATGTTGAGAAACCCTTGATCAATTCTTCTTATATATTCTTCATTAGTTTAGCAGAGAGGGAGAGAGAGAGATAGTACATATACATCAGAAGTCAACATTTTGACTTGTCATAATAAGAGCAACGATCTTCTCTAAGAAGATGACACATGAGGTAGCTGATCTGAACTCAGGTGAAGAGAAACTGCTTCAACTAGTCCTCCAAGGTGATTCCATCACCATACTGCATCCATCACTGTGTTGCACCTCATCATCATGCTGCATCCGACACTATGCTGCACCCAATCACTGAGCTGCACTCATCACTGTGCTGCTCCCATCACCGAGCTGCATCCAATCATTACGTTGCACTACAGTGTTGTCTCTAATACCATGTTGCATCCAACTGCTGTATCTAAACATGTAGCTGCATCCATCACATCATGTTGCACCTCATTACATCATCTGCTGCACCATACTGCATGCATTGTGTTGCACCTAGACAAGCAGCCATATCAAACTTTAGTCCTCTGTGTTGCTGGTTATGGCCTGCGGCCTAGCCCAACAGCAGGTAAGGTTGACAACCAAGCTATCCTTGAACAACAATGTCTTCCTATCAGCCTTATTGTTGCACGGTCATCTTTCCTTACAGCGTCAAAGGTTTCCTTCCTTCTTTAACTTCATCATTTGTGGCTGATAGGATCCTCTCCAACTGTGACCAAGATGACCTCCTTGAGGGCTAAGACTAGGGTGTCTTCTTGCCTGTGTCAAGGCCTCTCCATGGAATGCATTAAGCCTTTTCATTTACAACGTCAAGGTCATCTCCTTGATTTCTTTAGGGTCATCTCTTATGACAGAGTTAGGGCCTTCAGAGACTGCGGCTTAGATTCCTTCTTTCTCTGTTGTTATGACACCGCTAGGACAATGTTTAGGTAGCATCTAGTTACTCTCTTTGACAGCTAGAGATCCCAACTAGGGCTTGTACTCACAGCGGTTAGGGCACATGAAAAACCTCCTCAGAATGAGGCCTAGAACAATGTATTAGGGATCTCTTTTAGGGCGTAGATAAGGCAGCGTGTAGATCTCTTATGGACAGCGTTAAGTTCTTCACCATGACTGCGTTTAGGGTATATAAACATCTCTCCTTGCTGCGTTATAGAATCCCTTTTGGGATAGCGAAGGAGCCTCCCTAAGTCTCCTTCATGACTGCGGTTAGGGTCTCCCTTTTGGACTACGACTTAGCTGTGAATAAATCCATTCTTCCTCTGCAACTTTGCTGTGAATAAAGCCATTCTTCTTCTGCGGCTATGACCCAAACAGGACAATGTATTAGATTTGTTCGTAGGCTGTTAGGGCTTCTCCATAGGGCAGCGTATTAGACTTCTTTGTGGCTAAGATAAGGGTTGTCCTCTGTGATAGCATAGAGCCTTCTCCATCACAGCTTCTAGGGCATCTCCAATTAGGGTAGCGTATCAGCTAGGGCACTCTCTTTAGATCTCATCTTCATCAAACCCAAAACAGAATGAAGAGATATCACAAGAGTGTGTGTGTCCACATGACTAACAAGCCACCTCTTTTTATACTAAAACATTGAGCACAATTGGGGGCAATTTGGTTGTTGGCTGACCTTGATGAATTGTCCCATAACACAAATAAATCCATATCTCCATGAATACTTATCAAAATTGGATGATCTTTAGATCAATCCTACACCCCTCGACGAGAGGAATCCAAGAAAAATATCAGCTACCATAAATAAGATGACCCACATGGAGTTTGGCCCTATTTGCCAAATTTAACAGTTTATTTGGACCGTTGTGGTTTGTCATGGCTTGGACTCTTAGTCCCCATTTCAAGGCTAGTGTTTCCCCTTATAGCTTCTTGTAACCATCTCATATAGGTCATTTATGGCTGAAGTGAGTGTACAACAGTCCTGGGATAGATCTATTAGGATACATGATTTCGAGACCCCTTAGGTTTTTCACTTTACCACTTTGTAAAAGGTGGGTTGTCTTATTGTAAATGTTTTCATACCTAGAAGCACAATTCCCATTAGCCTAAGCATGTATCTACATATGCATGTCACACTTTTTCCTAGGTGATTGTTTCCCTCTAACTTTTGGGTTATATGACATGTATTTGGCACTTGAGAGGTCTCTACATATTCTTATGCACTTGACTCTTGGAAGGCCCATTCCTTCAATGCCTTGGACTATTTCAAATGGGTTTTCATGCATGAAGCCTTATTGGAGGATGCCACACCAACTCCTATGAAGTGCTCCATCACTTGACACATATTTGGAGGCACTTGTCATCACTTTTCTGGAGTTGTCCACCTTGTTGAGGCCATTAAAGCACCTTTCCTGGATCATGGATTTGTTTCGGGCCCTCCTTGCATTAGAGTTAACCAATAGCATGGAGTGAGGACTTAGTTTACACATTGGAAGCCTCACCCATGAATCATTGACATCCAATGTACCTATGACAAACCACCGAAAACATACCATATTCAATGTTAGGGGCACAAAAATGCCAAACTCAAACCTTACCTTCAAATGTCTTTCTAGTTGATGATTTGTAACCAAGTGACCACACATGTTTTAGGGATGACTATGTAATTAGGCCTATTAGGTATTTCTATCCCTAATGGGGAGAGACAATTCTTAGGAAGGCCCATCAATTGATAGATACGTGTGATAAATGTGGTCGTGAAGTGGGGAATACTTTAACAAAGATGCCACAACATGGTACCAGTTGAAGGAGGTCCAACATCTTGACTGTAATGATGATAAGGAGCTGTCGTGGAGGCATGAGTTGCTCTAGTGTTCCTTTTACTTCAATGATTGTCTTTTCTTTCTTGCATAGCTTGGGTGACTAGCTTGCTTTATGCTTTTCCAATACTACTTAAAAATCTAGTAGTTTATCGCTCATCAAGGTTGGGACATCCATAAGTTCTTTTATTTAGATAAACTTTAAAGCATGAAATGCTTAGCAAATGAGTGGTGGCTAATGAGGGGGGGTAGAGCTCATGCTAGGCTTTTTCCCTAGTGATTATTATCAGTCCCATCCATCTTTTGCACTTATCATTTTCTTTCATTTGGAGCTTTATATGTTTTTTTCTTTCTTTCAGCTATGTCAACCTCTTAGGGAAAAGTTTCTAGGCCTTGATTCATTGATGTGAATAAGGGGTGCTAGTCCAAATGAAAAATGACAATCAACCCAAAGAATGGAAGTGAATATAAGGGAGAGATGAAACCTTGGGTACACTATATCAATTAGTGCAATGTTACTTGGGAGCGGGAGCCACATTTTCAGAAGCTCCCGGTTTGGGAGCCAATCCCGAAGCAATTTTTTT
>APFE030903506.1:209288-222251 GCA_000404065.3 Pinus taeda | reverse complement strand
AAAGAGAAAAATTACCAATACTTGGGAGAAGCTTGATTTTGAGATTTGAGCCTCCAAAAGCTCAAAATACATCAAAAAAATGACTTTCTGCCCACTTTTTGAGTTGCAGAAAGTGACCTTCGGAGAAATGGTTTTTGAGGGGGAAAAACAACACCAAATGCGGAAATTCCACTTGGGATAGAAAGTAGACAGACCAAGCTTTCCAATGAGCTATCTTGCACCTGATTTGGACCAGTGGAACCCACTCAAAAGTGGCTGCAAAGGTGCGCGGACATGAGAGCCAGGGGGCGCAGACGTGAGAGCTAACTTTGCCAGAATTGACTTTTTTGGTCAAAAAACACTGTTTTGACTATGGTTGATTATTTTTACTTGTAGATGATGGATAAATGTAATATTTTCATGGCACTTTGATAGATTTTACTTCTCTTTACTCTTCTAGAAGCTTCCTTGATGTAAAAAGTGAATAATTAATGCATGAATCAGTTAGTTAAGTAATAGAGGCAAGTTGTTGAGCTGCCTATTATCTAGTGCTTAGTTTGGAATTAGTTCAAACTGCTCCTAGAAGGATGAGCTCGACCCCTAGAGGCAAGGGAAGAGGTTAGTTTGCCTATATTATGTGTTTTCTTAGTCATTTTGAGAGGTTGGAAGGTTGGACTCTTGAGGGAGAAAGTTTTCATTGTATATTGTACATCTATCTTTGCAATTTCAAGAGGAGGAAGGCCAGGGTTTTACAGACATCCTTGTGGATTCTTGTGGATTGTAGTGTTGATGGTGTGTTCTCTACATGTTCTTGTAAGTTTGTTTATGTATTCTACATCTCTCTTTTGCTTCTATTTGGACAAATGAAGTGGTAAAGTTTGAATACATGTTTTGACATGCTCAGCTTTTTAGTTTGTTCAAAATTTATTGTTTTCTACTATCTAGAGAGGATTCAAATGGTTGTTTTCCCTCTTTAGCTCCTTCTCTATCATCCCTGATCATCCATCTCAGATTAAGGCATCAGCGCTCAGTCCTACCTTGCCCCAAAGATCCCCCTGCAAAAAACTGTGCTCAATCCCGCACCCTGAATTGCACTCCCTCCAATTGCCACCAAAACCCAAAAATCTTTAAATCAACCCCCCTTATCAATTTACTAGCCTAATATCTTTGATCCTAATTGGTCAACTTATTATATTGAAAGATCTACCGAATCTGACCCGAGAGAGCCTTCTCATACCTCGTAGGGCTAGCTACGAGGTGAAATGGTTTGATGTAGCCTTGAGAGTTTGTCTATCTCAGCCTAGGTGAATTCCAAGTGCTAACAGATACCAAAGAGGAAATTTTTAGAATGAACTTTGGACATGATGAGTCCTTAGAGGATTATGAGGAAAGATTCCAGCTCATCTATAAAAGGACCAAGTGCACACTTGATCCTGAGTCCCTTAAGTTAGTCCTTCCTAGGGGGATCAGGGAAGACCTTTTAGAAACCCTAAACATGGTGTCAGGAGGGGACATCTACCAGTTACCCTATGATTATATCAAGACAGTTTTCAAGAATCATTCTAGGACATCTAGAAAGAAGGGTAGGGCTAGTCAAGTAGTGGCCAGTTCATCCTCTTCCAATACATCCATAAAAAGTAAAATTGGGAACATGTTGGAAGACTTTAAGAGTGAAATGTTTCAAACCCTTGCTCTACAAATAGACACTGTGCAAATCAAATGGAAGCAGGAGGAGTAGAGAGAGAATTAGCCATCTTCTTCCCTAGAAACACAAGGAGGCACCCTAGGAATCAATGTCCATTGAACCTTATAGAAATCTGGTCGTTCTATGAGGAAAGCCACTCCACAGAAAAGTTCCCTTCTCTTCCTGGATTAAAAGTTGTGTATCAGGGAACCAAAGGGCTAATTGAACAACTTTGCTACATTAATCAAATGAAGCCTCGTGGATCTCGATCATACCAGTAGGGCATGCAAGGGTCATCCTATTCATATTAAAACTATAATCAAAACACATCCATTTCCCCTTGGTGCCCCCCAGCTCATCCTTCCTGTGCTACACCTTCTCCCTGGTCTTTTGCACCTCAATACCGTTCCTAATTGGCCAACCAACCATTTCAGCCATATACTCCTCCACAACCTATGTGGAATGCACCACTCTAGGGGTAGAGGCCCCCATACAACCAAGCTCTAGCTTTATTGCCTTCACCTACGTCTCAACCATAACTCCTACAACCTACTCCACCTTAACAACCTCATATGCCTGCCTAACCAAACCTGAACCTGAACAACAGATGGGCATAAAAGGTTTACAGTCGAGAAGCATCCTACCCTACCTATGCTATGGAAATTCATGAAATTAACCTTAGATCTAGAAGAGTGCTCCCGGATAACCAACCTCCATCTCCACCTAAAGAGAGTGAGGAGGAAAGAGAGGAAAGTCTGCCTATAATGAATCCACTCTGCTTTCCTGAAAGGTTAACCCATCTAGTCCAGTACACCCTAAAAGAAACTGAACTTCTGGGTGAGTTGAAAAATTTATGTCTTAAACCCCCACTTCTCCAAGCTATCATAGATGTCCCCATTTACAACAATATGATCAAAGATAATTTTTTCAAACATATATGGAGGTAAAAAAGACACGCCCTTGCCATTAATTTCATTACACAGTTGTCTGACTTAATGTCGGGGTCGGTAATTTGCTCAAAGTATTTAGATCCTAGGAGCCTTGTAGTAGATGTACACATTGATGGCAACATTGTCCCCCATACCTTGATTGATCTTGGGGCTTCCATAAATGTAATGAATAAGGAAACTATACTCAAGCTTAATCTCCAAAGATCATTAAGGAAGACCATGACAGTCTTGTAGCGTGCAAACCGATCCACAGTATCCCTTGAGGGGATTATTGAGGATGTGATGGTCTCCATTGATTCTTCATGATACCCTATGGACTTCTTAGTTCTCCAGACTAAGACCAAATTAAATGGTTATCCTCTCATCCTTGAGAAGCCTTGCTTAGCCACTACCAATGCCTACGTAAGCTATAGGGTTGGAAATATGACTATAAAAAATGGGCACTAATCCAAACAGTTGGTCCTGTACCCTCCTACTCATCCATTCCTAGAACATGAATTACCTTTATCGCTAGAAGAGGAGGGATAAGATGAAGTCTACTCCTCCCAAATCAATATCCTAGAAACTGCCATAGGAGGAGGACAACTTGATGAACATGATTTGATTGAACACATCCTCCAAAATCAAACTCCCAACACCAAGTCTCTGGAGGAACTAATGAAGGAAACCAAGGAAAACCATCGAATTGATCTATTCTTAGTTGACTCAAACCCTATTCGTGTCAAGACAATATAATTTAGCCTTGAAAGAGCATTGAAAATCAACCCCTCTCTCACTGTACACTAAGAAGAAGAGTTATGTAACATGCTAAGAGAAAATTTGGATGCCCTTTCTTGGAATTACAAATAAATGAAGGGAGTGCACCCATCGGTGTGTACTCACCACATTTACATCAAGGAAGGTTACAAACTAATCCACCAACCCCAAAGGAGAATGAATCTCGTTCTCAAGGATATAGTCAAAGAAGAGCTGCAGAGGTTGTTGGATGCAGGATTCATTTACCCTATCTCAGACAGTGAGTGGGTGTCTCCTTTGGTGATGGTTCCAAAAAAAAATGGAAAGTGGAGGATTTGTGTGGACTGCCAAGAGCTAAACAAAGCAGCAAAGAAGGACCATTTTCCTCTACCTTTCATTGACCAAGTGTTAGATGGTCTAGGAGGAAAGAAGTTCTTCTCTTTCCTAGATGGATTCAGGGGGTACAATCAAATCTAGATCAGCCGAGAGGACTAGGATAAAACCACATTCACCTATCCTTAGGGTAATTTTGCTTATAGGGTCCTTCCTTTTGGTCTATGCAATTCCCCTATGACTTTCTAGAGAGCAGTCATGAGTATCTTTGCAGAGCTAGTCCATGACATAGTAGAAATTTATATGGATGATTTCACACCCTATGGGTGTGATTCCTACGAGGCTCTCTCTAACCTGGGAAAGGTGTTCAACAAATGCATTGAAATGAACTTATCCCTTAGTCCCAAAAAATGTGAGTCCTTGATGACTGTAGGGACTATTCTATGTCACTCAATATCCCAGGAGGGACTGGAAGTAGACCCAAATAAGATATCCATCATCAAAAGGGTCTCGACTCCATAGAAGCAGAGGGATGTGAGAAGTTTCTTAGGGTTAGCTAGATACTATAGGAGATTTATAAAAGATTTCATAAAGTTAGGTTCTCCCTTATTTGGGTGATTGGCCAAAGACTCTGAATTTTTATGGTCAGAATGCTGCCAAGAAGCCCTGGACACCCTAAAGGACAAGTTGAATACTACACCTATTCTCTGAGGCCCAAATTGAGCTCTTCCTTTTGACATTCATGCCGATGCCTCTCACAAATATATAGGAGCAGCTCTAGGCTAGATACATGACAAGTTACATTATTCCATTTACTTCATTAGTAAGAATCTGTCGATGGTCGAGTTAAATGAAATAGTAACTGAAAAAGAGCTCCTAGATGTTGTACATTCATTGAATAAATTTAGACATTACATTATTGGTTACTAGATATTTGTACATATCGATCATACTGCAATTAAATACTTGATGAACAAACTTGATGTAAATACCTAGACTATTAGATGGTTACTTTTATTGCAATAATTTGATCTAACTATTATTGATAAACCCGGAAAAGAGAATGTAGTTGTAGATTTTTTATGCAAATTGACTTTTCCTACAGGGGAGGAAGGAATGGTTGATGATCAGCTACCAGATGAACATTTATTCACCATTTTAGTTCTCTCTCCATGGTTTGCTGACATAGAAAACTAATTGGTATCTGCACAGTTCCCTCCAAATTTTTCCTTCAAGGAAAATAATAGAATCATAAGAAAAAGCGCCTCATTCACTTGGATTGGCAGAAATATCTTCAAGCTAGGTCCAAATCAAATTCTGAGAAGATGTTTCAGGGAGGAGGAAGTCTTTGACATCCTTCTGTCTTGCCATGATGGGCCTTGTAGAGGTCACTTTTCAGCAAAAAGAGCAACATTTAGGGTACTACAAGCTAGCTATTACTATTCCACTCTCCACCAAGATGTAAAAAGGTATACCAGCCAGTGTGATTGGTGCCAAAGGATGGGGAAGCCTACCCCCAGGGATGAAAGGCCCCTACAACCTCAAGTGACTTTCGATCCATTTGACAAGTGTGGCATGGATTTCATCGGCCCCATTGACCCTCCATCTAGGTAGAAGAAGTACATCATTATATGCATTGACTACTTCACAAAATGGAATGAAGCCAAACCTATCAAGATAGAAACAGAAGAAAAAGTGGTTGAATTCTTGAGGGAAAATGTATTTTATAAGTTTGGATACCCTATATAGTTGGTCACTGATCAAGGTAGTCAATTTACATCTAACATGATTGAAAATATGTTAAGCCAACATAAGATCAAGCACATAAAATCCATTTCCTACCACCAATAGGATAATGGGAAAGTGGAAGTAACCAACCGAGCATTGGAAGGCATTCTGACCAAAGTGATTAGTAGCAACAGAAAGGATTGGGTAGGCAGATTGGTGGAGGCCACCTGTGCTTACAATACTACCTGGAAGACCACCATTGGCTTCACTCCTTATGAACCAGCCTATAGGAAGAAATCCCTGTTGTCCATTGAATTTGAATACAACACCATAAGGACGACAGCACAACTAGATCTAGATATCACAAGGAAAAAATAGGAAATATTGCTCCATCTGAATGGGTTAGATGAATTTAGGATGCAATCCCTCCTGCAGACAGAAGTGATTCAAGTACAAAGGAAACTTTGGCATGACAGAAAAATCAAGGACAAAATGTTTGAAGGAGGCGACTGGGCCTTGTTGTATGACTCTCAGTGCAAATATTTCAAAGGCAAGTTAATGACCAGATGGTTGGTGTCATATGTGATAGAAAATTTCCATGATAATGGCATTGTTTAGATAAGAACCATTGGTGCAGAAGATATCCCTTTGCTTGTAAATGGGTATAGGTTAAAGGTCTACAAGAAGCCCTTATCAAAGTAGGATTTCATGAGTAGCATCAACAAGGTAGTGATGGTGATTGGAGAAGTCTCAGCTTCCACCTCACCAAGTTCTTAGAAAAAAATAAAGAAAAGAAAGAAAAAATAAAAGTAAAGGGACCTAGTGGAAACCTCCATGAGGCATGTGAGTACAACTTTTGGGTTGAAAAAATCTTGAGGCAGCCCAGGAGTATTAAAAAGAAAAAAAGAGAAAAAAAAAAGATCTTTGGGTGAAATCCTCTTTTGATGCGCCTAGGGTAGGCAACAAGGATGAAAACCTCCTTCGAGGTAGCCTAGTTTTCCTTTCAAAAAAAGAAAAAAAGAAAAAAAAGAAATGAAAAAAAGAGAAAAACATACAAAAATAACAATTCTGTTTTTGCAGGTTTGTAAGAATATGATATGCACAGGCACAGAGGATAGCAGGCCCTACCACAAGCCATTTTTTCCTTCATCCATCTCATCTCCACCATACTCCCCATGCTCTTCCATCCATACTCAACTCTAGATTCCAATTCCAAGCAATTTTGTGTTTTCTACAAGATTCCCTGTAATACTACAGGAGTTTCCTGAAGGTTTTACAACAGGCCTTGAAAAAATTGCAGGAAGGGAAGTCCAATGGAAAAATGGTGACACAAATATATTTTGGGTTATGAAAATATCCATTGACCTCACCATACCTCAGCCAACACCCTACATGACCATGTCACCATTGTACCCATCAAAGAAATCAAGTTAGAAAATAGAAAAAAAAAAAAAAAAAAAAAAACATCAAAAAGATACATGCCACAACAACATACCTCATCTTCCACTCCATAACCACATCCTCCACTCATTCCAATACACATTCAACTTCAGAAGCAGAGAAGAGATGCCAAAGTTCAAGAAGAAGGCAGCTACATGACATCTTTTAGACATCGTGTAGGAATTCCTGTAGCAACCTATCCCACAAAAAAGGCCACAACCACTCCAGTCCACCTTCAATACAAGGATCACAATGATGAGGAAGCTCCTCAAGAGCTCAGTAACAACAAAAGCTAGCACCTATACATCATCATGGGAGCAGCTCATCAACAAAATAGAAGAAAAAAGTACATTTGAAGAATATGCAGCAAGGTCAATGAACAATGAATTAACACCACTCTCCAACATGCATCAGCGAAGCAAAGGACAAATAGGTATGTCATCTCACGGATAATCCCTCATAGGTCTGAATATGATTAAATTGTAGGAATGAGGTTGTAAGTTGATTTTATAAGCGAAGGTGCCCAATTAACTTAGCCACCCTCCGTCAGATAATGAGAAGAGAAAGGGCTAGTCAGCTCCACACATGGAAAGGTCACATCATATAAAGGCGAATGAATCAAAAAAGTGGTTAAGTTACGGAGAATGAAAGTGGGAGATGATTATGAGGAAAGGTGATGTGATGAACTTGTAGTGGGACCAATGGTCCGAAAGTAGGTATTTGTACTCAACCAGCTAGCACATCACCCAACAAAATCATCCTCAAATAGAAATAATCATTGACTCCCATGCAAAGTATTAGTTATTTCAAAAAGTTGAAGGCAGAGGCAACTTAAAGGAGTCATTGAAAGAAAAGTTACTCTTGGCATCCCTACAATGGCAACCTACAAGAAATAGTGAACACCTACAGTAAACAAGAGAGCCTACAGGAAACTACAAGAACGCTACAAGATACAAAGAGAATTACCACACAGAGTTGCAAGAGGACACCAAGGACAATCAATTCGAGAGTTCTCATCACCGGATCATAAGAAAGGGAGGTAGGTTCCATCCCTTCTGTGTTTTTAATCAAAATGAAGAAATCCTCCCTTATTTTGAGTATTTTCTATACACATAAAGGTAGAGGAATTTTTATGAAGGTTAGTGAAGGATAAAGTCTGAAACCTCATCACCTACCAGAGTTCTTAAACTACAACCACCCAATCCTACATCAAGCAAGAATTCCCAAAAATTATGATAGGAGGTTTCAACAAAAGAGAGCCCACCAACATCGCCAGAATACACCAGCATCCTTCTATGGTAGAAATATTTGTAAGGCATCAATGTATGGGGTTCTTTGAGCTACTAAGGGGATACGATGATGATGTGGCTAGAGAATTTGCAATGTCACTCATACCTCTCACTAGAGCCAATGCCACTGCCATAGTGAAGTGTTTGTCAGTAGCAATTACCCCTGAGAGTATTAGAAAGATAACTACACTCCCCCTAGGGCTGCAATGGAGAAATGAGGACATGACTAATAACATTCTTACAAAGAAAAGTGTTTTCATGGAAGGAGAAGAACCAATTGAATGCAAAAATGGGGTTAGAAGGAAAAGCATTCCATATCCTTGGAATGAGATAGGTTACCTATTGGCTCACTAAGATGTCTTTTTACAGGAAATCTCAATTGCTACATTAGTTGTTAACCTGAGGTAAGTCTTTTTATCTCAAGAGTGTCAACATAGTATATGCAGTGAATCTAGAGGTTATCTAATGATGAATCGTTGCAATCGCTAATGACTAATTCTTCAATTCAATTCAAAAAATTCTGGAAGGAACTATCTATGGAAGAAATACTCTTAACACACTCTACAATTCTAAGCAACTTGTTCCGAAATTAATTGAAACTAAATGCAAATAAGAATCACACTTAGAATTGTTCAAATAGACTTAAGGCTAACCTACTCAATCAAGGAAAGAAACTATAACCATTGAACAACACTGTTAATCTATAGCAACCCAAGTTAACTTGCAATTATCAATTGAACAATAACAGTAATTGGATAGCAATTGGTAATTGAACAACAATCAGCAATTGAACAGCAATCGATAATTGAACAGCAAACAACAATTGAACAACAAATAGCGATAAAGGATTTCCAAATAGCGAATGATCTATATTGAAATCTATAGAAGTTAATCAGTCTTATCTCCAAGATCTATGATAACATCAATTTTAAATGAACAACAATCTGTTATTAACACTAATTCACTCATTCCAATCAAAGCGCTACTTAAGTATGTCACACAGCTTCACTTTGAATCTAATTGAACAAAAACATGAATCAATATCACAAACCTTTACAGTAAATGAAGTAACCAATGATCGAACATTAAATCAATAAGAAAAATATAAAAACTATAACACAAGGGAGCAATAGAACTTCTCGTGAGTGGGCCTAGAGTCGCCAGAATCCTTCGCTTAATAAGAGCTCAAAGTACGAAGATGTATCAAACACAACCTTATTTCATTAATGTAAGTAACAGCTTAAAAAGTCACTAAGATAACAATGTATATGTTTTCAAAAAAAATAATTATAGATTATCAATGTCTAAACTGTCTCCAATTGCTTTTCGGCCCTATATATAACATAAAAGAGTAACTAGATAAAAGCGAATCCTCAGGATCAAGGGATCCTGAGGATTTCGCAATACATAATCTAATCATGTGATAAAATAGCATTGTTCAATCTGATCTCCCGCTTCCTTGTCTGCCCAAGACGTTGTAGCTTTTCCCTTTTATGGCCTCTTATTGTTTTGCCAACTGAACAACTTTTTCTTAGTCCGCATCTCTGCACACAAAAATAGCACAAAATCAGTTTCTTGTACTAGATTTGCCTATTCTATCAGCAAATGCTTTCATCCAACTTTAATCGATATTTTCCTCATTTTAATCTATAGACAGAGATAATTGTATAAGGATGAATGGTAAATAAAGGATTTTATGAGGAGAAATCATACCTTTTTCTTGTCCCAACATGCTCCCCAACTTAGTTTGTTGCATGTCCACGTGCAAGAGAGTAGTTTAGATGCATCTGAGTTAGGGAATAAGTAGGATATACTCCCTCCTTGTACTTCCTAAAACCATTTTTATGCTGAAGGACAGCGAAAGCCTAGGTTACCCCTTGATCCTTCAAGTTATAGTCACTACGGTATTGATCAAGAGGATACCATATGGCTGGGGTTCTGTAACGACATCCTATCCAATCAGGCCCCATCGTTAAAATCATATTACTATATTTATAGAAACAAGAAGAGGCGGCTTGGAAGTTTCACTATCCAAATGGCTCTCATTTCCTCACAGTGTTACTAGAGACTTCCCACCTCCAGCTTGATGCAGATAAGGCTTCTTGCTTAATGTCCTAGAAATATTCCTTTCCAACCTAAATAATATCGGTATGGAGTGGCCCTAATTTGCCTACAACCCCAGGTAGTTGCATAAATTGTTTATGCGTGACAGATAGGAGTAATGGTTGTGTAGGCTCCCCTCTAACCCATAGGTCAATGCCATACTCACATTTTCTAAAAGTGTTGTGAACCTTGGGCCACTCGAGTTGCTTGGTAACAAATGAGAGGAATGCCTGAAATTGGACGTCTCCTATAAAAGAGCCAAGGCGGTTGTCCCTGTCATATTTTAAAAAGAAATTATGCATATAGAGTTCATAGATGTGGTGCTGAACCTTCTCATCATGCTCTTTGGAGGATTTGATAAAGTCAGGAGTGGTTTTGATCTCTACTGGTTTGCGAGCCTTAGCGGCCTTGACTTTTAGCAGGTGGTATCTTTCCATGAGAAATAAGGCATAATTTGTGGCAGGAGCTCGGTAGCATAGGGTGTCTGAATAAAGAGAGCAGACCGTCTCCATTTTCTCTCCATGTTTTTGCAATTGACCCTTTAATCTTCCAATCTTCTTTTGCTCAGCCTTATACTGGGAAAAGGTCTCATATTAAGTCATGGTAAATTCTCCAAACTTCTTCCTTAACCCTTGATGTTCATGCTAAGGGACCACCTTTTCCCTGTGCTGAGCCAGTTCCCATTGAACTGTCAGTAGCTCATTGTGCAATTTTCTGATCATGGCCTCTCTTACTAAGGGGGTGTCTCATCTGTTTGGGCCTCTCCATCCAGGGTCTCCGTAGGATCTGTCTGCACAGCAACTTCAACTACTTCTTGAATTATACAATCAACTCAAACATCTTCTTCAACATCTATTTGGACAGCAGTATCCATAGTGGGATGGTTCATTTGGGTTTCCTGCAAAAAGATACAGGGGTCTTTAGTATGCATGGTAGTGTTTTCTATCATACCTAGCTTAGTTTGGGTTTCTTTTGGATAGACCACAAGAAACTATGTTTGAATCTCAATATCCTTCCCAGAACATTGTTCTGTTTGAGTTCCTACAGTTTCCATTTCCACTTTCAATTTCCTGGTTCTGGTTGCCACTTTTAATCAATGTTTTAGCTACCTGATTACTTGGTTCTATTTTCTATACTAACTGAGCATATTTCTAATCCTATCTTTGTAGGACTTCTTTACTCTAGGGCATCCATCTGACGGTGGGTTAGCTGAATTGTCCTCTCTTTCCTATACAGGCTGTACTATGTCAACATCAAGGATGTTTCCAACTGGAATTGTGTCTTCTGGAGGAATTTCTCCTTGTATCTTATTGTTATTATGTATTTCTTTCTCAAGAGATCCCAATGCAATGGTATCTCCTAAACAATTACCATTCTCTGAGTCTTCTCTTGGGTAGGTCTCGTCCTCAGGGGACTTCGAAAAGGGAGTATCACCTAGTCGATTAGCATCTCCCAAGTTTTCATCTTCAAGGTTTCCTCTACTGGGGGGTTCACTAGACTGGTGCCTACTATCTGAGTTTCTTTTATGCTGGCTTCTCCTTCATGTACCTTGGCTTTGAGGGGTGTTTCCATAGAAGGAACTGATTCCCTCTGTTCCTTCATGGTATCAGTAAATGGATGGGTTTGCTCATGACCACGGCTGTCAGCTGGGGCAGACCGGTCAAGGGTACAATTCTGTGTTTCAATGCTCCCTGGCTAGTCTCTACCTTTGGTAAACATTCCCATGTTTTCCAATACCCTAGCCACTTCCTCCTCATAGTCTTGTAAAGGGGGGTTTTGCGGACTAGGAGAAGGTGTGCGAGATGTTCTAGCTTCCTCTAATTGGATTGGGATGCGCCGCTAGAATTTCACTCACATAGAGCACCTACGCTTTGCTGGTTTTAAGGGTGTAGAGGAATTCTTTCTCTTTAGTGTTCTTTTTGGGCCTAGGGTTCTTGGTCCTTACTGCTCTGTTTCTACATTATCTGGGGGTGGAGCCGAGGTAGGATTTATGATATTGTCTGATGTTAATAGCTGCTGGGCCAATCTATTTGTGATAATTAATTTAATTAACCCATGATGGCTGACTACACTATGTGGGTATTTAGCTGTCCTTACTCGTTGGGCGACATCATGTAACAGGGAATTCAGATAAAATGGTAAATTAACTGAAATTATTTCTTTTAAAATGGCTATAAGTTTCAGTTGTCAGGGTTTTACCACATCGTGTCAATTGTCGCAGGTAATGTATCTTTGGGCGATGATTGCTAGTTCTTGCCACGGTTCTTGTAACGCCAAAGGATGAATACCTTTCCATGTTCGTACCAGTCGCTCGCCCGGGTCCTGGAATACTTCAATTGTGTTGTATAAATGGATATGTTTATCTATCCATTTTGCCCCCTCTACTGCAATTCTAGTGACTTCTGCTAAGACTTCTTTAGAAACTATCATGCTTATACATTTTACCACTGTGCTACCATTCTGCAAATTTTGCAGAAATTCCAGTGTTAGCTCCTCATGAAATCCCTACAATCTGTTTAAATACTCTAGCCATCCAGCGCATTCGAGGATTGCACGAGCTTGATCTGATACCATCAGCATTGGAGGTTCACTACGGATAGCTCTTCCGCCCATGGCTGCTGCACCTGAGGCTGGTTCACCTATATGCAATTGTGTTTTAACTCTGCAATTCAGAATAGCAAAAATGTATGTTACAGCAATTAACATGGAAATGACATTGTTT
>APFE030903506.1:171449-199572 GCA_000404065.3 Pinus taeda | reverse complement strand
TGGTTTCTACCATGTTCGACATCGACTCATTCATTCACATGGCTAGAATCGTACCAAATCGGGAACAGAAATGAAGACCCTGGATCTAGTTTCCACCATCCAGGCTGCGAGGAGTTTTGTATTCATTATGTTGTAGACCGATCATAAACAGATGGCTGCGTCCATGCTGTGTCTACGAGAGTCTATGATTATGATGTATTATGGAATCATCCCTGTACTAGAATAGTTAGTCCATAGTTAAAGTTTTAATCTGAGTATGGGAATGCCTACCTCCAGTATGATATGATATTTTACATGTATTTTGTGTTGAAAATTGCAGGTTCCAACCGGGCTATCCGTAAGATGATCCTCGAAATGATAAAGCACTTCCCCCTTCTTATATGACTTAACACCCTTACTTATTACAGGCTTCGTACTTTAGGGGGCAATCTGTTACACTGAATTTTGTCACCTTGACTATCTGCAGTTATATGGCCCCATCAATAGCCATATTGTCCTCTTTGTCAAGCCCCATACCTCTGCCCTTCATGTCAAAACTTCAAAAGGGAGAAAGTCACTTGAAAACATGTTTATCTCTGGGTACGCAGGTTCTCTCTACCTTGCCTGCGTGTACGCACTCCATATACATTAGACCTGCGTAGTAATACGCTCTGTATACTAAAGCTAGGGTGCGTCCCCCCTGTAAAGGTCAAAAGGCGCGAGTTTCATTTTTAAAAAGTTACTTGTGGTCACTTCTAGAGCCTTCTAGAAGAGTGTTTGACGTGTATTGAGCGCCTCCAGATGGTTCATGCATCCCTATGATAGAGGAGCTTATTCCATCAAGAGAGGAGCTACCCCATCCAAAAGAGGGAGTATCCCATTGATGTTGGAACTGAATAACCTCTTCTAGAATGCTATAAATACAGGCATTGGGCCAAAGGAGGGGAGGTTGAAAGCTGAACATTCTAAAGGGTAAATGCTGCTGGAATTAGGACTTCCATTTGTTGACTTGTGAGGAGAGATCACTATCCTTCCTTGTTGCCATAGTGGGAGTGGGTGAGCTTGTCAAAGTAGAGGAAATCTCTTGCTGGACCCTGGGAGGAGCTTGCACAACACCAAGGCTCAGGTTGTAATGGTTCCTTTGATTATTTAATACAAATAAGTCCATTCTTCTCAATGATTTGTTAATGAATTATTTCATGCATTCCTTGGTCAGTATGATAGATATGCTTTGTTTTATAATGAATATTCAGATGCTATGTAATCGTTTGCCTTGTTAGTGTATGCAGGTCTGAAAGTGAAGGAGGAGCTCATCTGGATCAACAAGACTGGACTACTACAACAAGCGTTGGACCTAAGGTAAGATCGAAAACATTTGAATTCTTGTAAAATGATGTTTATCTAGAGAAGGATAGCTCTTGTTTGGTTTGTTTGTCATTAGAGAGTCTTAGACTCCTAGGAAGGTTGGATTTGTCCGCAAGTATAACTCATTCCGTGTGACAGAGTGTACAGTTCTTTGAGTCGAAGGAGTGCATGCAAATGAATTCTTCAACCTTCGTGACTGTGCCATGTGCCCAAAGGGAGGAGGGAAGGATGAAGGCTTCATGCTTCAAGAGCACACCATGCACCATAAGTGAAGGATGAAGGTTTCATGCTTCATGAGTGCACTATGCATCCTAAGAGGAGGATGAGGGATTCATGGTTCATGAGTGTGCCATGCACCCTAAGAGAAGGATGAAGGCTTCATGCTTCATGCTTCATGAGTACACCATGCACCCTAAGGTTTCATGCTTCGTGACTATGCCATGCACCATAAGGGAAGATGGAAGGATGAAGTCTTCATTCTTCAATAGTGTGCCATGTACCCTAAGTGAAGGATGAAGGATTCCTGTTTCATGAGTGCACCATGCACCCTAAGGGAAGGATGAAGGCTTCATGCTTCATGAGTGTGCCATGTGCCCTAAGGGAAGGATGAAGGCTTTGTGCTTCATGATTGCACCATGCACTTTTAAAGAGATAGATGATTCTTGCTGTTCCAAAGTGCACTTCATTGTTTTAGAGTGTGCTTCATTATTTCACAATGAACTTCATTGTTTCTAAGTGTGCTTGACTGTTCCAAAGTGCACTCAAAGGGTCCTTGTTATTCCAAAGTGTTCCTTATTTTTCCGAGAGTACACCTTGTTGTTCTCAAGTGTTCTTCATTCTTTTTAAGTGCACTTCATTGTTTTGAAGTGAGCTTCATTGTTTGAAAGTGCACTTTAATTTTCCGAAGTGCTCTTTTGAAGGGAGAGAAGGTTATTTTTCTTTCGAAGCATGCTAAAATAATCCTTGTTCTTATGAAGAGTGCTTTTCCCTGAGGGGGGCAACAAGAGGCTAGGTCACTTATCCTAGGAGGTACTAATGCACTGTGAGAGGGAGGAGATCTTAGAAAAAAATTATTGGTAAAGTATGGGACGAAAACATACTTCAATGAGGCTCATGAATAAGTTGTGCTCATCACCTAGCATGAGGGCTAATGCCTTTACAACTTGCATTAAGCAAGATGAAAGCATGAAAATGACACTTGCAAAATGCATACGAACCTGAAAGTGACACATGCCAGAGTGAATATAACATGAAAAAGAAACTTATTAAAGTGGAAGTGAGCAAAAGAAACATTTGTAAACATGAAAGTGATGCTTGTAAAGAAAAAAGGCTCAAAAGTAACAATTTGGAAAAATCACTAAATTAAAATTACAGTTGCAATCAAAGTGATGGAGGCTATCAATGAAAGTACACGCTTACTATCAACATGAGCTTAATATCACCTAGACACTGCCTTGATGGATGATTTTTTTCCTGTTCAGGCTTGCATAAAAAAAATTGTGCTTATGGGTTCAATCATGACTGTGCATGTGTGAGCAAGTGACTTTATAGTTCAAAACTAGGAATAAGACCTGAAACCTTTAAAAAACATCGATCAAACTTGGATTAACCATGGAATGACAAATCATAAGACCTTAGTAGGCTCCAAAAGCCAAGTGTGGGAAACATTTTGGAGGGTGTTGATCGTAGCGTCAACAAAAGGTGAAAATCATACCTATATATGGAGGATTCAATGAGCCATAATTTAATGATCATCCTTGGAGTATCACCATGGAGAGAGGTGAAAGCATATGAGGAATTGATGTGTAATATGAATATTATTGTATGCAATTGAAATAATATTTGATGTTACTATAGTGGAAAATAAAGTATGGTACATGAATATATGATATCAAAATAAAAGTATGGAAATCTTAGGTATGAGGGAACAATCCAAGATTGAGAGTGGGTGAAGCAAGGTAACATGGATATGTAAGTTTACAAATAGATTTTAAGAACATAGGGTAATGTGACAAGCATAAGGGATTTGCATAATGAAATTCCATTGTCTTTAATAAACCAAAATATATCTAAAAACATACTAACCTCATAAATTGCTTAGCCATTAATAATTACAAATATGCATCATTAGTCTAAACTTTGTGAGAATTTTCCTGTACTAGAATGGAAAAAACCTCTGAAAACTCCACTAATGTTGTTGACTGAAGCACACAAGAACCAATAAATTCAATGATACTAAATGGATATTTATTGGTTCCATTTTGAATAGAATGAATGGAGTTCACTCTTTATTCATGCTTAGAAATTTGGAAAAGCATATAACTTTGAACTCATCCATTGTGAAAATGTTATAACTAAGTTGAAAACCTAGGAATGATAAACTAATACTAGAGACTGGAATTTCCAAAGGGACACTTCCATTTCTAAAAGAAATCTCACCGTGGTACAACGTTTTTTTGAAAATGAAGAAAATGTAGTTGCAATGGAAATAATGAAAACAAGAGGTGGAATCCAAAAAAAAACTATGCCTCAAGCTTTGTAATGAGAAAAAGATCTGATCCCTCAAGAAAATATATGCCAAGGAAACAAATAATCTTCTCTTTTTGAAATAATTTGTCTATTTTAACTACCTTATTTATCAATCCCTTTTTATTCACACATTAATGAATATTGTAACTGTTGTCAGGATCATAAACCAAATAATTTTCCCTCTAACCCAAATCCTAGAAAAATCCCATCTATGAATTTTTTTCTATATTCGAACATAGAGAAAAATCATTGGTTTACCAACCAATGACGATTATTGTTAACCAATGAAATACTACTCACCATTAATGCCAATGAATGTCAAGGATCCTTGGGGCAAAGTTTGTCGGAAGGAGGGCCTTAATGAATCCCCCATATTCTAGCACGAGAATAAACATAGGTATTTGAAGAATACAAGGTAAGGCCAACAACTACATGCAAAATTTTATTGTGGACTAGCTTGCCATCAATTTGGATTTCAAGCAAGTCTATATCTAGTTATTCTAACTAGCTGATTTTCATAACTAGACTAATTATTTCTCTCTCTTCTCTCTCTCTCTCTCTCTTCTCTCTCTCCTCGTCTCTCGATATATATATATTATATATATATATATATATATATGTTGAGATTGTATCGTAGACCTATGTCGAAGGAGAAGTGTGTACAGGATATCTTACAACATGTGGAAATGTGTAGGTTTTAACCCCGTAGAGAAATTACCTGCATACGAATTCTAAATCACAGGAAAAAATAAAAATGCGAGAGCATAACACATAAAGCATGTATACACAAAGATTTCCCACTGGATCCCAAAACCGGGACTACCAGCTTCTTTTTCATTATGTTCCTTTCAATGTTACAATACATATTTATACATGCCGAAGCATCCAATACCATGGACCGAAAACCATCGCATCCAAAACCATGGACCGAAAACCATCGCATACAAAAAACATGTGCGAAAATCATGCACAAAACCATAGGTGGGTCCGCCCAACCTAACATGGGGTCCAAAACCAAAATTTTCCGGGGCGCTACCCCGGACCCCATAAAGTGGGGTTACGTGTACCCCTCAAACCCCCTGTTAACTATGTGGAAAGAATATAACACAACCCAACAGAACATTACTTCCTAAGGGGGGAGGAATGATCTAGGTGGATGTTGGTGGCCACCCACCTATCCTACTTGGACCCCCACAATTGTCTCTTTCAGTTTTTCAGTTTCCTTAATTATAGCACAATTTACTATTTTTAACCGTTTTTGGGGTCTTGAACTTTCAGAGCCATTTTGAGGTCCTAAATGACGTTTTTGGGAAATCTAGGAGCAACATTGGTCAATGGATTGATATTTCTCTTCCCAAAGTTGTAGTACTCAAATAGATGCTTCTAACGAGCTATTGTGCATGTCAAACGAAGATCATATGCCAAAGTTATGACCCCAGGAAGTTGAAGTACCAATTTACCTAAAATGGGGCCCATAGTTTGGCGTTTCATCTCCTAGGGTTAGGTTTTTGGATGTTTAGGGTTTTCCATTATTTCTCAACAATAAATAGGCCTTCGAGCCTCATTGTAACATAGTTCAGAGACATGTAGCCCCCACATCTCTTATCAGAGATAAGCTACCATCGCCCTAGCTGCTTTATTTCTATTCAGCCGTTAATATGTCATTATTATATCACTTTTTAACGCTTGTTTCATCCATTTCTACTCTTGTTTATCATGTCATTTATCATGGTTTATCATATAATTCCATTTTATAATTATTTATGCTCTTATGGATAAATATTATTTCTTCTCCTTTATTTTTAATAAATTTATTATTATGCATGATTTTACCAATGATGGCTTATTAATAAATTTGTTCACCATTTTAGCCTCCAAGATTTTTTCAAGATTGAAGATTTGATCTCCAGCGCATCATTAAATGTGCCAACTCAGAAATTCGCTGGAATAAGAAGTGACAGTTTTTCAATGGACATTTTGGGCAAATGGAGAAGAATTTGGAAAATCCGAAACATGGGTTTTGTCTAGAACAGACCAAATTAGTTCTGTGAGCAATTTTCCCAAATTCGGTCCATACTAAGAGAAACAGAAGGTTCTCTGAAGACATTTTTCTTAAATTCACTGTTGTGGCCGTTTTCCAAATTATCTCAGCTACAACACCAAATTCAACTTGTTCCTGTTGAATGCTCATGGAAAGATATTTCAGATATGATCTTGTTGATTAATTTGTTGTGAACAATCCAATTTTGTAATGGGAATCACATTGTAATCATCTTTGTTGTAACATCTCTCTGCTCTCTGTATATTTAAATGAAAACAAAGATCAAAGCAGAGAGGGGGGAATTATGGGATTCATGATTCATGATGGGATAGATTATGAGAGATTAAGTTAGGGATTATTAGAGATAAGATAGGATAGGATAGGAGGAAAAGAAGAATTTTTCATTATCGGTGTAATTCTCAAGGATTTTGCTATTGTAATGATTTCACAGTTTGATGATTAATAAATAAAAGAGTGGTTGTTCCATTATTTGATATGGAAGTAAGTTTGGCAGTGCTTCACTGGCGGCTAAGGGCCCGGCCCTGGTGGATCCACTTGCTACCTGTACCATTATTTTACAATTCTAGTCATGTTATAGTTTGATTTAATTTTCATTTATTTTGAGTTGCATTGCTTTCTAACTTCCTATTCTTGTACATTTTCCTGAAATCGTTTCATGCATGAAATCACAGTTCGATCGCATTGCTATTTTCTTCCACCATAACAAAGATTGCTATTCATTACAAGTTAAATTGTTATGTTGTTCATTTTGGTTATAAAGCTTTGTTGTTCACTTCAGATTCTGTCGTGCATTACAGGTTGCTGCTTATTTAGTATTGCTACTCATTTCTATTAATTTCGTAGTGTTGTTCATTTCCATTTAGTATTGCTGTTCATTTAGCTTTGCGGTTCATTTCCATTTAGTGTTGTTGTTCATCTTAAATAATTTAGTATTATTGTTCCTTTGCATTAATATTTCATTTATATAAGATGAGCTTTGATGTTCAATTCATTTCCACTAAAGTTAAGCTTTGTTGTTTAGTTTTTCAATAGACTTAGTCTCTGTTCTTTTCTGCAAGTATTTTATTTCATCTTTTAATTGATATTGCAGCAAGTGTGTTTTAGTAAGCATTTCCAGTTGAATTTCCATTTCCAGTTATTTTCTCTAGTATGGATTGAAAGATCAACAACTATAAAGAACATTGACTATAGCTGTCTCAGTTCTCAGATTGTGGATCCTGTTTATGTTTGATTTCATTTATATCAGTTGATAGAGGAAAGAGTTATCACTACTGCATCCTTGATTGATAAATTGTTGTAGTTTTCTGAGTGAATGATTTAAGTTTTAGAGTGTTAAGTTTCTTTTAATTGTAAGTAGATTTTATTTCAAGCATCCATTTACTCTTGTACTTAAAGCATTGTACTGCAAATTTAGAAACATTACTCTTGAGTAAATAGCCTCCTCAAACTGAGTACACTCTTGAAATAAAAAATCGTACCTGAATTGATAATTAATGTGAAGATAAATAGGAGTTAAAAAGACACCTTTTATCACTCAACATTTTGGCACTGTTTCTAGGGATAGTGTAGCCATTTCTAAGGAGTAGTGTGCATCTGAGGAGTGCCTGTTAGGTGAGAATTGGGTATTAAAAATGGAAGGTAAGAACCTGTGTATGGAGCATGTAAAAGCCCTGCTCCCTTGCCCACTTTCCAATAGGATTGTTAAAGAACTTAGGGTAAATGTTTGAATTTCTGTGTGAATGACAAACAAAAACAGAAATTTTGAAAAACAAATCTCATGATTTCACTGAAGTGGTGATGTAAGCACCACCCATTTCAGTAATAAATTGATAGGAACATTTGAAGAAGGAGCCTCGAAGAAACACATGAAGAACATCTTCTATGATGGTAAGAAATGGCTCATATTTCTACTTTTGAATTCCCTATCAAAGATCTAGGAGGAGTGAAACAAATGTGCATAATTCCCCCATCTTCTGCACCAAATTATCATGAAGATCCAGATACGTTCTTATTTGAGTTTGAAATACTATGTAGAGGATATGATTATTGTACTGATGATCAAAGGTTGAAAGTGTTTCCTCTTACTCTAAAAGGGGCAGCTCTCCGATGTTTCATAAGCCTAGGTGGGAACTACATCCAAACATGGGAGGAGATGAAGAACATGTTCTTGAATAAGTAGCAAGACTATTTCAAATCTAATGAAGATATTTTCGATATAATACAAGGGGAAGATGAAAGCTTGGATGACTATGTAAAGCGATTTCAATATAACCTTCAAAAATCAAAGCATAAATATTTGGAAAAAGAGATCTTAAAAACACTCCTACTCAAAGGAATCAAATATGAATTTTTAGAACTCTTAAATCTGATAGGAAAAGGTGATGTTTTTCAGTTGTCATATGATGATGTTTGTGAATTGTGCATAAGGTATTCAAGAGGAATCTCCAAGGCTGGTAAGATTCAGAGAATTTTGTTCTTTCTTTTCTAAATCTCTAAGAACAAGAGACTATTCAGAGCTGAAATCAATGATTTATTGAAAATTTGTTATATTGATTTTATTAGCTCTCTAAATTCACAATTGGATGTTTTGCAGGTTCAGAAAAGTCAAGAATTTGATGAAGTGTTTTTCCCTCTTTACCGAAAGGAGCATCCCATAGATAGTTGTTCTTCCTTATCTAGGATGGAAGTACCATATCAAAGAGATGAGGAAGCTACAACAAGGTCAAAACCATGGTAATCATGGCCTACAGGTATGGTTCAAAACCCTTATTCTCCATTCTCTTACTTGCATAATCCATTATGGAATACTAATGTGTTAGGGCAGCCATGTCAAACTCAATATAACCACCACCAATCTTATCTACAAGTTTGGCATGATTCACCTTATGATTGCATGACTACTCTTCCTCATCTTGTAGCACAAACACATTCTCCATATTCTTCGTCAGCTCTTCCACAACATCTTGCTTGCATATCAAAATCATCCACTCAACCCAATCATCGACATCATCAAAATGATCCATTCCATACATAATTTCCTGCTCAACTCATTCCACACACTCGCCATAATAAACCAGTACAACATGCTTACAGTGTTGAACTACAAAATTTTCCCACCCTTCCCACCCATTCTATCTCACATGCACCAATGGAGAAAACTTATATTGAGATTCAGAGTGTTTCAAATTCAAAAATTGTAGAAGTTATGGAAAAAAATGAGGTCTCTTCTAGTTTGCATCAGCAATCCGTTTTAATAGCCCAAGAACTTCATGATATGATGGCTATGGGAAATAAATAAAGTAAAGGATATATTGAAGATTGGTTTCACTCCATCACTTGTTTGCAGCATCACCCCATACTTCAACAATTTTTGACACCATCTTTTCAAGGGAAGTTGGCTTCTCATACCCTAATATTCATTAGTATGCATTTTTCAAATTTGGGTATATGCATACATGAAGCCCTATTTTGAAAATGGTTCCATTGAAAGTACTACTATATGTAATCATATTCATTTCTCAAATCAAAATAGGTTAGTGTAGAAAATAAAATAAATAAGGGAATAAAGAAATACATTTTGTTTTAATGTAAAAATAGTTGTTTTTGTTGCAACACGCTACGGAAATCAACATTGGTGATAAATGTTTAATTCATTTGTGTATATATGAGTTTTATAATGGAAATAATAGTTCTACAAACACTCATATTCATTTTTATCACCAATTTGAAAAAAAAATGCTTGAATATCATATTTTTTGGCTTGTGGGTTTGATAAAATTTCTGAAAACACAGCCGAGACAGTCATGTTTTGAGGGACCAAAAGGGAATATTTTTAAAACTTGTTTTCATCCTAATTAGCCCTTGATTCCTACTTTCCAACCCAATTTGAATCACTCAATTTGGATTTGAAACGAAAAAGTTAGAATGAAAACATTGACAAGGTGTCTAACGAACAACTCAAGAATAGAGTTGGGACAGTTAGTTTTTGGAGGCCTAAAGGACCATATTTTTAGAACTTATTTCTATGGTATATTATCCTATGAACTTAGTTTAAAATTAAATTTTAATCACTCATTTTTGATATCGTATGAGGAATTTATGATCAAAATATTGACTCTCTATCGTAAACCAGCACTCTTAAAACTCTGTCTTTCCGGCTGTTCCTTAGAGTATTTGACCTATCAATTCTTCTTATATTCAAAACTTGTTTCTATTGGAAATAAATAAATGAATCTACTTCCATTTTCAATTTGAATCATTTGAATCTGACATCAAACGAGGAATCTATGCTTAAACTATTCAATATTGTTCTAAGTGGGGTAATCGAAAATGACTCTGTTATACAGGTTGTTCCAAGTAAAATTGACATATCATATCACTGAATTTTCAAAACCTATTTTCATTGGAGATATGCTTTTAATTATCTCTCATCTGGCTTTGGAATCACTCAATTTTGATAAAAAAACAAAAAAATTGTGATTAAAACACTGTTGGTTAGCATGATTGGCCACTACTCTCCCGCAAGTGACAAATAAATCTTAATTTGTTATTTTCTCCATGGATTTGTTATACAAAGTAACTAATTGTTGTTTTTTAACATAATTGTTGGATTAGGGGAGCCCGATCACCTCTCTTTCTCCATGATTTAATGTTTTATTGTAGGTAGACACTCGTTTTTTTGCAGTTCCTAGGAGAATAAAGAAGGTCAATTTATGGACAAGTGATTCTTGAAAGAAATTTTAATGAAACAAGATAATTTTATCCAACTCATTACCCAACAGATTCATAATAGGAAAAATGAAGAATTTCTTTCCATTTGAAGATTTATGTCATGTCACTACTACCAAAACGTTTTTCAAAGAGATCATTTTTTTCCTTGCCTTAAGAAATAACACCATAGCTGTTGTAACTTAATTTATTTATTTACATACTGTTTTTAAATAAAGTTTTGTTTCTTTTCTAATTTCTCTTATATTTTTGTGTTTCAGGTGTTGCTTCCTTCAAATTGTAACCCATTCTCAGCATCAATGCAGTGAAAAACTAATTCGTTCTTTGCGTGCCTGTATTTTATGATTGTGCATTTTTGTTGTTCCTTTCAAAGGAATAGCACTTTCGCATTTTTGTTGTTCCTTTCAAAGGAGCAAAACTTTCACATTTCCGTTGTTCCTCTCAAAGGAACAACATTTTCACATTTTTGCTGTTCCTTTCAAAGGAACAACACTTCCACATTTTTGTTGTTCCTTACAAAGGAACATCATTTGTCCTTTCAAAGGAACACCACTTCTGTATTTTTGTTGTTCCTCTCAAAGGAACAACACTTTAACATTTCTGTTGTTCCTATCAAAAGAATAGCACTGTCATATTTCTGCTGTTCCTTTTGAAGGAACAACAATTTTGCATTTCTGTTGTTCCTTTCAAAGGAACAACACTTTTTGGGCAAACTGATCAAAACTGTAGTGTCACTTTCCACCTACATTTGGAGGCGTTCCCCTTAGCCATATTCAGTGCACAATATCTCATTGGAAAGCTTGTCGATTTTACGTTCTAGAACATCTTGAATTTTAAAATTTTAGATTCATTTTTTTATCAAAAGTCCAATCTCCCAAGACTGGTCAAAATAAGCAGAATGAGGCTGCCAAAATGCATAGTGATGTTGCAGTCAACTTTGTAAGGCCTTCCTCAACTCCAAATTGAGCTTAGGATAGCTCATTTGAAAGATATTTGTGTCTACTTATTAGTTGAATTATTAGGAAACTCATTTGGGCAACCCATATAGGAGAAAAATTGATTTTACCAGGGTCACTCCAAAGGGGCACTGACCCTCTTGAGGCCAATGATGATTTCGACATTTCTCCCAAACCATGAAACCTGTGTAAAAAATAAAAGAATTTTTTCTTCGTAATTCAATTATGGAAAAAACCTCTAAATTTTCTCAAATTCATCTATTCTTGCCTAGAAACACAGTTTGAAGAAAATTGTCCCTTATGTGTGGTGAATGCCTTGTTCCTTGGAATGACATCTCGACAAATGATGGAGACATGATGTTTCATGATATGAAATGGCCTCATAAATTCTGATATCCATCATACTTCCTCTGCTTAGATATATTTGAACAACACTTCTGTGTGTATTTTCCTTTGTTGTTCCCTACAAGGAACAACACTTTTTTGAGTGTTTTTGTTGTTCCTTAAAAGGAACAAAACTTTGGGAGTATTTTTGAGAACAACCCTTCCTTCCTCTTGTGGGATTATTCCTAGTTCATCTCAACCACATTTTACTGATTCACTTTCATGGCATGAAGTACACTACTTTTATGAGGACAAGAATTATGGATTCTATTGAAGTGAGTTAATAGCATTCACATTATGATTTTTAACAAGACAACTCCTTGATGATAGATTATTTTCAAAAGGGATGCAATTATTTATATACTACTTTACTGCATTATTTTCTGTTGTACATGATATTGATTGATCATCTTAATACCATGTTGGTTCCTCCCTTCCTGGTTATAATCTTCTTTGTCTGTAATAAATGAGATTATGGGTATATATATATATAATATATAATATATATATATAATATATATATATATATAATATATATAATATATATATAATTAATATATTTCTATTGACATGTTCAATTTCTTCCACCATCCCTACTCTTAAAGAGTACTGAGCCTCCCTCTTTTTATCATAAAAATGTTTAATAACAACAAAATTTTGTTCACAGATCGAGGATAGGGGGTCTCATTATGAGTCAGCCTACCATGTTCATAAGGCTGTAACAAAGTGACATTTCCATTATGGCCACCATACCAGGGTTATGTTCCATTGGATAGCGAAATTATCCTTGGAACAAGAGGTCTCATCACGAGCCGACCTGATCACTTTTGCTACATCCCAGTGAATGGCAATGTGGTTATCTGGTTACCACGCCAGCACACTGATCTCTTTTGTAGAATAGCACTGGAACTTTCTAGTTATCAATTGAGGATCCTAGCTCATATGGGTTAAAAAGCAACCCTGCCGAGGCTATGGATGCCTGCTAGCAACAGAAGCTCTGCTTATGGTATTGAAGTTATATCTTATCGTCAATTATTACTATAATACCCTTTTCTTATTCCTTCTTTCTATCAGAGAAGTTATTTCCTTAATTTTTTCCTATTTTGAACCTTTACACATGAGAAATTGTTTTCAGATCAATCGCATCATTTTCAGCAAGAATATCATCAGCAAAAGATCTTTTTAGCATATTGCTGCCATTTTTCTTTTTTCGCATAACTTATCATCAATCCAAAGCATCCTATCTCTTATTCATAACTATCTTTACACACTCTGCTCTCATTATAACCATAACTCTCATCGTCATATCATTGATATGTATACTCTGCCTCATTTACTATTGTATTGTTCATTCCCTTGCCTTGCTCTCAGCATAACACCTTTCAGAAGTTTTATGGCCATGGAATCCCTTTCTAATTGAAGGAGGGAATGTGTGCATTATGGGATAGTATGCAATATGATCACTACACTCTTTCATAACTTGTTGATTTGACAAAATATTAGTATTGCATGTATACAAAAGTTTTTCTGATTGAAATTTTTGCATTCATCTTATCTGTTGCTATTCAAAACTAACACTGTGGATTCAAGAACATTGTATGCAAAATAGTGATTTGTTTATAGGAGAACAACAAGTATGGGGGTGAAACTCTATTTGCAACATGACCACACTATTACAACTAACAGAAGAGGCTCGAGCAACTCAAGCACGTGAAGAATTTTTTAGACATGATGTGCTTGCATGGATTCCACCTTTTGCATCACTTTCAGTATCCGCTCAGCCTACATCAGCTTCAACAAATGTCAATCCATACATGTCATTCTACATTTTCTTTTTCGGAGGTAAAAATTGAGGTAAAATAACATAATTTTCTGATTTATTACGAATTTAAGAGAATTTCATGAAAATCCATTGAGCATTATTTATCATCATTCATTCCACATCTTTACCATTTTTCAGCGGCATATCGTCTTTCAGTTTGGAGGAGTGTTTCTTTCATTCATTTCTTTCTTATGACCATGTCATTAATATTCTTTATCATCCATTAATATTCTTATTCATTCTCAATGCCTCCCTTATTCCATGTTGTTTACACCAAGCATAGAATTCAACAGATGGTAGCAACCACCTTGATTTGTTTTCTAAAATTGCATGAGGGCATGTTAATTCTTCAGTTTGGGGTAGGAATTGCTATGCATGAGGGATGTTTTCTATTTTCTTTCTCATTTAAGGCATACAATTTCATTTTTATATATTGTATAAATTGATTTCCATATATTTTTAAAACTATGAGCTAAATTCCTGTGATTTCTGGAAAACACAGACGTATCATTAAAATATACAAACCCAGATAATTTCAAGTTAAATTAGTTCATAAAATTTTGAAAATCATGCACTATCACCTACAACCATTTTTCTTATATCTCATGATTCGTGCATCAAAACGATCTGATTTTTGGATCATAGAAGCATTAATATATTATAAATCTACTTGCAAAATTTCAACAAAATCTGGTTTATAGTTTTTGAGAAAATGGTTAATGAAGTTTGTTGTTACTTATATCATATTTTGCTACAACTTCATATACACATAAGTTGAATGTCGATGAAAAAATTGTTACGCATTGATCAACATTGCTAAAATTGAATATTCATTATTTGAAGAAGATTCATTGCTTGGTTAACACAGTCTTTGGGTTACATGAGGATATGCAATATATTCAATTTTGGATTGCATGAGGACATGCAATATATTCAATTTGGGGGTAGGTTGGGCCATTAATATGTCATTATTATTATCACTTTTCAACACCTGTTTCATCCATTTCTACTCTTCTTTATCATGGCATTTATCATGGTTTATCATATAATTCCATTTTATAATTATTTATGCTCTTATGAATAAATATTATTTCTTCTACTCTATTTTTAATAAATTGATTATTATACATGTTTTTACCAATGATGGTTTATTAATAAGTTAGTTCACCATTTTAGCCTCTAAGATATTTTCCAGATTGAAGATTTGATCTCTAGCTCATCATTAAATGTGCCAACTCAAAAATTCATTGGAATAAGAAGTGACAGTTTTGCATTGGACGTTTTGGGCAAATGAAGAAGAATCTGGAAAATCTGAAACATGGGTTTTGTCTAGAACAGACCAAATTAGTATTATGATGCGTAGTTTTACCAAATTCAGTCCGTACTAAGAGAAACACAAGGTTCTCTGAAGATGTTTTTCTCAGATTCATTGTTGTGGCCGTTTTCCAAATTATCTCAGCTGCAACACCAAATTCAACCTGTTCCTGTTGAATGCTCATGGAAAGATATTTCACATATGATCTTGTTAATCAATTTGTTATGAACAATCCAATTTTGTAATGGGAATCACATTGTAATCATCTCTGTTGTAACAACTCTCTGCTCTTTGTGTATTTGAATGAAAACAGAGATCAAAACAGAGAGGGGGGAATTATGGGATTCATGATTCATGATGGGATAGATTATGAGAGATTAAGTTAGGGATTATTAGAGATAGGATAGGATAGGATAGGAGGAAAGGGGTAATATTGCATTACCATTGTAATTCTCAAGGCTTTTGTTGTTGTAATGATTTCACTGTCTGATGATTAATAAATAAAAGAGTTGTTGTTCCATTATTTGATACTGGAGTAAGTTCGACGGTGCTTCACTGGCGGCTAAGGGCCCGACCCTAGTGGATCCACTTGCTACCTAAACCATTATTTTATAGTTCCAATCGTGTGATGGTTTGATTTACTTTTCATTGCTTTTGAGTTGCATTACTTTCTAACTTCCTGTTCTTGTACATTTTCCTAAAATCGTTTCGTGCATGGAATCACAATTCGATCGCGTTGCTATTTTCTTCCACCATAATGAAGATTGCTATTCATTACAACTTAATTGTTATGCTTTTCATTTTTGTTATAAAGCTTCGTTGTTCACTTCAGATTCTTTCGTGCATTACAGGTTGCTGGTTATTTAGTATTGCTACTCATTTCTATTAATTTTGTAGTGTTGTTCATTTCCATTTAGTATTGTTGTTCGTTTAGCTTTATGGTTCATTTCCATTTAACATTGTTGTTCATATTCAATAATTTGGTGTTACTGTTCCTTTCCATTAATATTTCATTTCTGTAAGATGAGCTTTGATGTTCAATTCATTTCCGCTAAAGTTAAACTTTGTTGTTCAGTTTTTCAATAGACTTAGTCACTATTCTTTTCTGCAAGGATTTGATTTCATCTTTTAATTGATATTGTAGCAAGTGTGTTTTAGTAAGCATTTCCAATTGAATTACCATTTCTAGTTATTTGCTTTAGTGTGGATTGAAAGACCAACAACTATAAAGAACATTGACTATAGCTGTCTAAGTTCTCAGATTTTGGATCCTGTTTATGTTTGATTTCATTTATATTAGTTGACAGAGGAAAGAGTTATCACTACTGCATCCTTGACTGATAAATTGCTGTACTTTTCTGAGTGAATGATTTAAGTTTCAGAGTGTTAAGTTTCTTTTAATTGTAAGTAGATTTTATTTCAAGCATCTGTTTACTCTTGTATTTAAAGCACTATACTGCAAATTTAGAAACATTACTCTTGAGTAAATAGCCACCTCAGACTGAGTACACTCTTGAAATAAAAAATCATACCTGGATTGATATTAATGTGAAGATAAATAGGAGTTAAAAAGACACCTTTTATCACTCAACAATTTCCATTTCTCTTTGTAAGCATATTTCAGTGTTTTACATTAATGAAATTAAGTATTATTTCTACTGCATCTCTATATTTATGGTTATATCTGGAATTTGTTGCATTCATGTTTAAATCCGTATTATAGAAGGACTCATTCGTAAGCGGTTGATGATAGCGGTGCACTCGATGCCCGTTTACCTTAAAAGAATGGCTAGATCCGTCAATGGTAGTTAAGGTAAGAGTACCATTAGTATGCACTTCTTGAATCTCATAAGGGTTGAGCCATCTAATTTGCAACTTACCCAGGAAGTCCTAGAATCTGGAATCGTACAGAAGTGTCCAAACCCCTTTTTGAAATGTTTTCTTCTTGATAACGTTGTCATGCCATTTTGCCCTTTGCTACTGAATTATTGCAGTTCATTGCAAAGCAAGAAATCTAGCCTCATTTAGTTCATTAATCTACTAAAGACACTTCGTTTGGGCTTCTGTTAAATCCAGCCCCACTTCCTGGGCCATTCTTAGAGTCTTTATTTTGAATTTGATTGGAAAAATTGGTTCTTTACCGAACACAAGTTGGTATGGAGAGTATCCAGTAGTATTCCTCCAAGTCGTATAATAGGCCCATAAGGGCTCCGGCAATCTAGTAGCCCAATCTCCCCAGTGTGTTGAGACTGTCCTGGTTAGAATCACTTCTATAACCTTATTGGTTCTTTTGACTTGCTCGTTCGCCTGCGGGTGATATAGAGAAGTGATCTTGTGCATAATATGATGGTTTCTGAGAGTGGAAGTAATCTTGTGCCCTATGAATTTCCCTCATCTGTGATCACTTTTTGCAGTAATCCATACCACACAAATAGCCCAAAAAGGAAGTTAATCATAGCTTCCTCTATGGCTATTTGTAAATCTATTGTTTCTACCCATTTCATTACATAATCTGTGGCTACTAGTATGTAGGCCTTCTGATAGGATGACGGATGGAATGGACACATGAAGTCTAATGCCCAACGCTGGAAGGGCTCTATGACTAATTAAGGCTATAGAGGCATTTCATTAGATTGACAAGATCGACCAATCCTTTGGCAACTATCACAGGCCTGGGCATATTTTTTAGCATCCTTAAAAATAGTGGGCCAATAATAATCCATTTGTAATACATTATGTCCTGTCCTTCAATCTGCGAAGTGTCCCCTACAGGGTTCATCATGGCAAGCCTTCAGAATTTCATGGATCTCATCCTCGCGAATACGACTGCATATACACATACCGGCACTTATATGAAAAAGATATTTGCCTATCCAAGAAGACCGAGCACTGCACTGAACAATTAGTTTTCTTTCTCTTGTCATCAAATGTTTAGGTATCGTCCCTACTACCAGATAATTTTCCACATCTGCATACCATGTCATCTTGGCTACCACGACAAATAGGTGTTCATCTGGAAATTTTTCATCTACCGCTAGTGGATCATTCACCTTCATGATTCGAGATAGAAAATCAGCCCCTGGGTTTTCCTTCCACGGATGATCTTTAATGGTAACGTCAAACTCGTGCAAAAGTAATAGCCACTGCGTTACTCAACCATTTGTGATTGGTTTATTAGCTAAATACCAAATGGCAGAGTGATAAGTGTACAAAGGGACGTGGTAGCCAGTTATATAGTGTCTAGATTTGTTTATTGCATAAATAACAACTAGGAATTATTTTTCTATCACTGTATAATTAACTTCTGCAGAAGTGAGATTTTTGCTAATATAATATATACCATAATGTTTCTTGTCCTCCTTCTGGCCGAGGACAGCACCTATAGCTACATCTGATGCATCTGTGGAGATGTGGAAAGGCAGCTCCCAGTTTGGTCCACGAAATACTGGTGTGGTTGAGACTAGTTTCTTTAAACCTGCAAACGATCTGTCACACTTGTCAGACCAACTGAAATCAACATTTCTAGTTAGAGCATATAAGGGTGATCAATCTGTGATTTTTTTTAATAAGCCTATGATAATAAATTGCATATTCTACGAAGCTAGTACCTCTATTTGAGTGCAAGGGGTAGGCAGTAAAAGAATTACCTATATTTTTTCTAGATCTACCTGTATTCCCGTTGTGGAGATATAATGTCACAGGATCACACCCTCGGTCATCATCATGTGACACTTGACATTGCTTAAACATAACCTGGCAGCAATGCATCATTCTAAGACCTTTTCTAGCGTTTGTAATGCTTGACCAAAGTCATCCCCATATGGATTAAAGTCATCCATATATACCTCAAGTCCTTCATTTATTAGGTTAGCAAAGACGCTAAGTATAGCTATCTGGAACATGGCTGGGGCATCACACAAGCCAAATGGCAATACCCTGCATGCAAATGTGCACCAGGGATAGGTGAAGGTTGTTTTATCCTGGTCTTTAGGGGCAATATGAATTTGATTGTAGCTACTAAAACCATCTAAAAAAGAGAAGACTTTCTCCCCTGCCAATGTATCGAGGACCTGATCAATGAATGGGAGGGGGAAGTGATCTTTCTATGTTGCCTTGTTCAGCTCCTGATAGTCTACACAAATACACCACTTCCCATTTCTCTTAGGGATGATCACCGATGGAGAGACCCATTTACTATCCGAGATAGGATAAATAAAATTTACATCCAATATCTTCTGCAATTCCTCTTTCACGATATCCTTGAGGTGTGGGTTCAACCTCCATTGAGGCTGCCGGATGGGTCGAGCATCCTTCTTTGTATAGATGTGGTGTGTACATAGTTGTGGGTCTATCACTTTCATAGCAGGATAATCCCAAGAAAAGGCCCCTTTATTTTTATATAAGACCTAGATAAGCTTCTGTTGTTGTTCACTATCTAGATTTTCATTGGTATTTAGAACTTTTCCTCACTCAATCTCAACGAGTTTGTTGTTATGAACAGTGGTCATCTGAATATGTTGGTCGTCTGTATCCTTCAAGGGATCTTCCATGGCTTCGTTATCAAGGATTGCTTTCAGCATCTGACACTGTACATTACTCACATTAGCTGGATTATTTATAAAGTTATTGATAACGTCATCTTCAGTTTGATCTTTAAATTCCAGTGCCTCCACTATTGTGAGTGGTGAATGGATGCTCTCTTCTAGGTACGCTGGTGGATGATTACATATTTTTAAAATGGGAGAACTTGGCATGGTAGGAGGATATAATACCATATTTTTTACAGCATCCCCGTTTGTAATAGTCATGCTACCTTCTCAGCAGCCAATATATGCATAAGTTGTTTCCAGCCAAGGTCAGCCTAGAATCAAAGGATTCCCATCCAACCTACTCCTTGGGTTTATAACTAAGAAATCTACTAGATATTCCAATGAGTCAACAGAAACTGAAATTTCTTGTAAAGTCCCTTCTGGTCTTAGCACTGATCAGTGAGCAAGTTCTAATAAAGTGGTGGTTGGTTCCAGGGCTGTAATACCAAATTCTTGACAAGTTTATGTTATTAATATGTTAATGGCATCTCCTAGATCAACTAGTGTATTTGGAAAAGAGCAGCCATATATTTGAACTGTTACTATGGGGTTTCCAGAATCTTCATACTTTATTGGAGTTTCCTCTCCCAAGAGTAAATCAGGTAAGATTCCTACAAAACGAATAGTGGGTGAGGTTTATACCTTCCTCACAAGCTTCCTTACAGAAAATTCTTTGATTGTTTTGGCATAGATAGGAATGCCTTGAATGGCCCGGAGGAGAGGGATCTTAATACACAAATTTTTTAGTTCCCCTACAAGTTTGAAATTAGGGTAGGCGATCGGTTTAGGTATCATTAGTATTTCAGGGAATGGAGGAGAAGTGACTATAAGTTTTTTAGGGTCATCATGCTGATCTGTCCCTTCCCCTTGCCTTGGTTCAGTATTATTTATAGGTGGTGGAATGAGGTAGGAAGTTGATTTCATAACCAAAGGTGGCCAGTTAACTTGGCCACCCTCGATTAGATAATGAAAAGAAAAAGGTATAGTCAACTCCACACATGGCAAGGTCACATCAAAAAATGGGGAATGAATAAAAAAAGTTCTTAAGTTATGAAGAATGAAAGTGGGAGATGATTACGAGGAAAGGTGATGTGATGAACCTGTGGTGGGACCAACAGTCCAAAAGTACATATTTGTACTCGACCATCTAGCACATCACCCAATGAAATCATCCTCAAATAGAAATAATCACTGACTCGCATGCAAAGTATTAGTTATTTCAAAAAGTTGAAGGCAGAGGAAACTTCAAGGAGTTGTTGAAAAAAAAAGTTACTCTCGGCATCCCTACAATGGCAACCTATGGGAAACAGTCAACATCTACAACAAACAAGAACACCTACAGGAAAATACAAGAAGGCTACAAGATACAAAGATAATTACCACACAGAGTTGCAAGAGGACACTAAGGACAATCAAATCAAGAGTTCTCATCACTAGGGCATAGGAAAGGGAGGTAGGTGCCATCCCTTCTATTTTTTTCATCTAAAAAGAAGAAATCATCACTTATTTTGAGTATTACCTATACACATAAAGGTAGAGGGGATTTTGTGAAGTTTAGTGAAGGATAAAGTTTGAAACCTCATCACCTATTAGAGTTCTTAAACTACGGCCACCCAATCCTACATCAAACAAGAATTCCCAGAAATTATGACAGGAGGTTTCAACAAAACAAAGCCCACCAACATAGCCAGAATATACTAGCATCCTCCTATGGTAGAAATATTTGCAAGGCATCAATGGATGGGGTTATTTGAGCTACTAAGGGGATATGATAATGATGTGGCTAGAGAATTTGCAATGTCACTCATACCTCTCACTAGAGCCAATGCCATTGCCACAGTGAAGTGTTTATCAGTAGCAATTACCCCTGAGAGTATTAGAAAGATAACGACACTCCCCCTATGGTTTCAATGGAGAAATGAGTACATGACTAACAACACTGTTACAAAGAAAAGTTTTTTCTTAGAAGGAGAAGAACCAACTGAAGGAAAAAATGGCGTTATAAGGGAAAGATTCCCTATCCTTGGAATGAGGTAGGTTACCACATCATCAAGTACATTTATTGTGAAGGTAGATACAGTGTAGTGTATGGATACCACTTTAGACTCCTCCATGAGCTAATATTTGGAGAAGAGACACCTCCTCATAACAAACTTAGTGTACCTTATTTTCTGTTACAATCAATAATAGACATGATCATCAAGGTACAAGGGGGAAAACATCAACAACTAGCAAATCATCGGTTGATCAAAATCATCCTCGAAGATTCTCTACACAATTTAAGAATCCCTATTGCATGGTCAACATTTGCACACATGTAGGAAGAAGGAGCAATTCGAACCATTGAGTATGACAGAAGCCTTGCTGTTAGTGAGGGAGAAGAGGAAAGAAAGGATGAAAAAGAAGAAGAAGCAAAGGATGAAAAGAAGAAGAAAAATAAGATGAAGAAGAAGATGAAAAATAGGATGAAGTACAGGAGGATGAACAGAATTTTGAATCACAGAGCAGGGAAGAAGAAGAATCACCAAGGGTGTTTCTAGAGCCTGCATAGAAGGAGGTAGTAGCTGCTCTAACTTCCGTAAGTACACATGTCAAATAAAAGATAAAGAGATAGACGCAAACTCCACTTTACTTTAGGACAAGAAAGAGCATCAAGAGTAGACAAGGGAGACCTCAAACCCCTACCAAAACTCCAATTGTCATAGAGGACTCACCAAAAGAACAAGAGAAAGTAGTCCCTCTACAAAAGAAGGAAGGAGAAGGAACATCAAAACAAGCCTCTCCCAAGTCACCAATCACCTATGTTAGGAGACCTATCACAAGGTCAGCCTCAAAAAAAGGAAAATGTCTCCTACAAGAAACACAGTTAGACCTACCAGAAGCAGAGACAGTCCTACATGAAACCTTCTCAAACCTGCAAGAAACATGGAAAAAAGAGAAGGAAAGGCTGCAATGGTAAAGGGAAGGAAAAGAGGAAGGAATTACTCAAGAAAACATAGAGGAAGAGGCCCAAGAGATGAAGGAGCCTATCCCATAGCCAAACCTCAGCTCCTACTACACATTCATTGAAGGAGGTAGGGTGATACCACAAAATTTTTCCATTCCTCTATTCTTTGAACTTGAAATGAGAGAGAAAGGACACATAGGTGGATGAAAATTCCTAAATCAAAAGGGGTAGAGGATGTAGGCCACATGGAAGAGAAGCTACAAGAAATTGGAAGAGAATGAAGTAGCATAAGAGACAGGGAAACAATAATGAAATATTAGTTAGAGGCTAAGAACACGTGGATAAGAAAGAAGCTGCGGGAAAAGGAAGGCCAGTTGGAAACTATGGCAAATTTATACATGGAGGCAATTCAATGCAAGATGCCAGCAAAGTCATATGCCTTATTCCTCAAAGAACAATGGTTGGATTTTCAGATAAAAACCCTAGCACAAAAAGGAACTATTCCTTTCCAAGGCTACAGCCAATTCATTGACCTCTATGGTCAAAGCACCCTAGAGGATAGAGAAAAGATATATGAGTTCTACTTACACAATTTATCTCTGATAGATTTAAATGTGTGGGACCCAAATCCAAAGCTAGGGGACCTTCAACTAATGGCCTTGTCATCCTGGATGAGTCATGAGGAAGCCAAAGCTACATAAATGAAAAGGGTATTGGCAAGAGAAGAAGCAAAACACCTTTTCATCCGAGTAGAACAGTCTAACCCAATGGTTGTCATCAACACTCACAACCTCATTTCAAATGATCCAAAACTTGTGCCAGGATACCTTGTTGAATAAGAACAAGCAGTCACTCATTTTCAAGACATGCTAATATTGCTAGGAGATGACAGCAAACAAGCCTACCAAAGGAGATGGAAGACCTTACCCTACATCCTAAATATCAACTAATATCATTCTCCTGATAGAATGAGGGATGCACTAGAGAGAGTCCCAATATATAAGAAAACATTACAGAGACTCAAAGTCAACTGGATTGGATTGAAAATTATCCCACCATTACTTTTAGGTATGTTAGAGGGGAGAAAGGAATAAGAAGAAAGAAAGCAGTGGGAAGAAATAGAGAGGAATGCGGGGTTTTATCCACAAGAAGAGGAGACTATAGCAGAAGCCTTGGATGTCAGTGTTATCGGGAAATCTAGTGTCTATGCAGAGCTTCTAGTCCCACTAAGATAGGTAGCTATCTTAGAAACAAACAGATTAAAGTTACTTTTGTTTTCCTTTACGAGAAGTAGATAGGAGAAGAGCAAAGAATACCAACCTCGATCTCTCGCTTGTTTCTCTGCTTGTTCCTTCTCCCATTTGACAGATCTTTGTTGCTCCTCGCTTGACCACTTTGCTTCAAAGAGTACCTGTAAAGTCAAAGCAGCATAATACCTTCAAAGTGCAAAGATCTACAGTCATAAACAATATAGGACCAGATATATATTGACCACACACATGCATATATTAGCAAACATACAAGAATGTTGAGGAAAACTTGAATAGCTTAATTGATATAGAAATTAGAATAGAGGATTACAACCCATTGATCTGACCCATTTTCATCCTCCCAGCATGAAAGCCCTTCTTCACATCATGAAAATCTTAGATCACCCAACACTATGATATTCCACCAGGAAACCAACAACACTTCCTTACAAGATACAAAATTCCAGCCTCTAGATCTCTCAGATGAGGGATCCATATATACATGATTGAAGGGGGCGAGTTAGCTTCTGGGATTTTGATTATTGTCCTCTCTCTGATAGTTCTTGATTCCACTTGGATATTGATGATCTCTTACTAATCCCTGGGTGAATTCTTTGAGGCAAGTGTAACAAGAGAAGTTTCTGGAAGATTCCATGATCATCCACCTTGCAAATTGTCTCTGCCATTTGTCTACTCTCGCCCATCACACCCTATAGAAGGGATTTCCAGTATGCATTGCACTTTTTACACTGAGCAGGTGAGATGCATCGCACCCTCTCCATTGAGCAGTCTGTATGGTCTAGTTTTGACCGGTTCTGAGCAGTTTTCTGTGGAGAACTTCTAGGAGATGATGTAATCAGCTGACCTTGTTCCTTTAGGGCATCAAAAAAAACTTTTAGGGACTCAGAAGCCCTTGGTTTATTGACATGTGATTGGGGTTGCAGTGCCCAAATATGTCTATAACAGTTGCCCCCTAAAGCATGAGGTCGAAAATCTTTTGATGTCAGGTGAAATGCTTTATCATGAGGATCCGAGGTTCTTTCGAACTAGAAGGTGACCTGTAATAAGATACAATACAATACATTATCTTCATAACATTTTCATGATCTAGCTGAGGTAGGCATTCCCATGCTCAGTTTTATAAATTCATTTTCATGTGCATAGGACAGACAACTGTCTGTGTGGTAGACTGATGATTCTGGTAGGGCCATCATCCTTTGATTTAGATGAGCATCTGTGCAGCAATGATGTACATTTGATGTCTTTTTTTTCCTAAATATATCGCAGCCCGGATGGAAAAAACTAGATCCGAGGTCTTCAGACTCATCCAATCTTCGCTCGAAGTACAAGTCGATGCACGTGAAAAATGTTCTGGAGTCGAACATGGAAAGACATCGCCTGATTACCAGCCAATGATGTACGCTGTTAACAGGCGCGAGAGGAATCACTGATAATGATGATTACCCTCAAGGTACTACAATACAATTCACATGGTGTGAAAAATGGACTTGGCATCGAACATCACGCAAAATCTTTCGGTCGAAGGCCATTGATGTAAACCTGCCACCGGAAGTGAGAAACTTGCCATTGAGGCATGCAAGCTTCAAAGTACTGAAAGGGTTGTTCCTAGGTCAACTTCTTGGATAATGAGCTGTCGTCAACAAGAAGTAACACGTTGTAGGAGGGCCTTAATGAATCCCACATCTATGACATGCAACGGAGAAAATGATTTTGTGGAGGTGAAAACGATCTGATGATACAAGGTTCAGGGTGGCGGTCATGAAAGAATGAAGCGTGAAGGTACTGCAGTGGATGAGACACAAGATGGGTTGGTGAATTCTCTGATCGACTTCTCTTAAACATATCGGCGACATTGAAATGGATTGGTAGCGTTAACCCTAAAGATGGATGGTACGGTGGACCAATGGTAATATGACCGGTGACGAGAATAACCCAACCCGACTCAATCATGGTGATGGAGTGAAAGTGTCATGCTCAAGAGCGACTCGCTACCAATAAATTTTCTTCAAGTTTTCTTCCTAATTCTCCCCAGTCATTGCTGACTAGTACCTCTTTATCAAGCTTGAGGAGGATAACATATGCTTGTTCTATAATTTTCCCTTCGGGAAAACCTGTCACTATGTTTTAACGAGCCTAGCAACAGTGAAACTCATTCTTGTCTGCATGGACAAGTTTGTTGCTATTGGTTTTAACGAGTTTAACGACAAAGACAACTCGGTCCTTTTTCAATTTTAGAGAGTCTAAAAGGGATGGAAAGGAAACTCCAGTAATCCTTTTTCATCATATAATCCCTTAAGTCTGAAAAAGTATAAAATAATATGAAAGGGATGAATTTCGATAGCTTTAACGAGCCGAACAAGACAAGCGCTCGATCTTTTTGTGTAATAATCCCTCAGGTCCAAAAACATTAAAATCTAGAGGAGGGATAGCACTGTCGGTAGCTTTAACGAGCTAGAGGGACCAACTGCTCAGTAATATTTTCATATTTTACGACTCAGATGAAAAGAGCTTAATCGAGACTCGTCTTTGAGGAACGAGTGATATTTTCGGGTAGCTGCTAATTCTAGGTAAGGTTTGGAATTTTACAATCACGATAGTGTCGTAAGGATGGCTAACAGAATCACTCTTCACAGTTGTTCCTCAAAAGGGTAAACAATCAAATGGAGGCGTATGATCGACTAAACAAAGTGGAGGCAATGGCAAGAACAGGACCAGGGCTCAGAAGCTGATGATAATGCATTTACAATGGTTATTTACCGAAGGTTGGTTCATTTTTTAATGAGCTTAAACTCTGGGGAACATTTTCTCACTGCTTAGGTTTAATTTTTAACGAGCTTGAACTTCACATAAAAACTGCTTGTTCCAGTCATATAATAAGGATATCTCATCGATAGGTTCAATTCTTAAGGAGCTTGCACCATTCGAAACTATGCTCCGCATCCTTTCATTATGCAAGCTAGGAATGACCAATCTTACGAGTTTAAAGGGTTTGAGGGTCTACAAACTAAGAAAATAAATGGTCACTCTTCACTTGTATTCAAAACAGTTTGCATGCCCCCAAGTATAGTGAAGTAGACTTTCGAGGTTACCCTTCAATTTGCAGACAAAACATTTATTCTGTCAGGAAAGGCCTACCTTTTCTAGGTTACACTTCAATTTACAGACAAAACATTTGTTCTATCGGGAAAGGCCTACCTTCTAACGAAGGTATATTATTCCAGTCTAATCCCATCTTCCTAAATGAATGGGTGTGTCAGACTACTCATATATCCTTCATGGAAACCTACCCTATACCCGAAGTTTTCCTGCCGAAGCAGACCAGGGTGCATGCCCCCTAGGTTTCATTCATGGCCACCGAATTACTCGTGCTCTTCAGGTGGACGGACTGGAGATTGATGAGACATTCCTTGCATGAAAATTCATATTAGGGATGGTACTTGACTATTAGCTATGTGTGGGTCAGGGAATGAAAGCTGGTCTACGAGCTGGACCACTCGGCCTTCATGTGGAAAACACATTATTGAAAAGAGTGAGGAGACAATGGCTCCCATGCTATAAATATAGTCGCTCCCAAGGAGCAGATTATAATCTAAAGGTCCTTGGAATACCATTATGTTTAGATACACGACTGTCCCCCTTAAAGTTGTAGGAAAACTTGGAAGGATCCCTAACGATTGACTGGTTCCTTTATCGAAGCCTGTTAGATTTCGCATCTCAGGCAAAAGCGATGGCGAACCAAGCGCTTTCCAAGCAGTTGAGGAAGGGATACTCACAGAAGCCCCTTCATCTATGATATTACTGAACATGAACAATCTGTAACCTTGTACAATGATTCAGAATGGTACATTAGACAGTAGATGAGGTCTGCCTAGTATATTCCAATCGAAGGAAACAATTAGGTTGCTTGGAGGTGGGACCGAATAGACGGCTGGATATTGTAGGAATTTACAGGGTAAGTTCCTCAGATAGAACACCAAAGGACACCACTCACAAATAGATCACAGATCAATACATCAGTATTTTGACGTGGTTAAAACCCTCAAAGAGGGAAACAGTCCACGACCTGAGCCAACGCGGCCACTTCAGGCAATTTATTAATAAAAGAATGGAAATTTACATAAGCTTCTCTCGTGAACGGTTAACCTACAAATGACCCTCCATGCGCTTTAAATAGAA
>APFE030903506.1:133243-148514 GCA_000404065.3 Pinus taeda | reverse complement strand
AAGGAGGTTGCCCCCTCGAAGAGGCTGAATTCTAAGTCGTTGATCTATCTTTTCTATCTTTTCTTGAGCTGGTTTCATAACATGTATAAATCAAGAGGCTTAGAGCCTCATTAGGACTCATATTTTTTTTTCAAGATAGCTAACCATTTTTCGAGTTGAAGCATTGTAACCAAGAACTCTTATGTATTTATCCTTTCTTTAATGAAAATTAGCAGCATTCCCTTGATCCAACACTAATTTGACTCAGAGGGTTGAAGCTCTTGGGTTAGGGCCCAACCCTAGTAGCAAAGGTTCCTCTTGTTGTATATGTATGCTTAGGTTATACTCATAGTTAGTTGTTACAGTAATTTTGGTATTGTTAATTTGCAAGCGTTTGTAGATCTAATTAGTTTGCTACCATTTGTGTATAGTTCTAACAAGCATTGTATTGATAAGAATATAATCCAAAAGGGTTGAAAGCAAGGGGTTTTCACCTCATTTCTCCCTTGTAGGGATCATGGTTTGAGGAACACTTCTCATACAGCCCAAAAAGATAGAATTCTTGTGTTTTGTGTAATCTAGGGTTTTCTTGCTAATTAGGTCATTATCTTTCAGTTTCATAGATAAGATGAAATTGGTATTTTCTAATCCCTTAGGTTCTGCACTAATCTTATCTTGCTTCCATACTTGTTTCAAGCACTTCCATGCATGAATTTAGTAAGTAAATTGTTACAACTCTGTTTTTTCCTCTATTTGAATAAACCCTTCTTGTCTTTGATGAGTTTATGTATGAATTCCAAGAATGATGTTTGATGTTTCACGAGTTTATAAATTGCAGGGAGACCTCATCTAATTAGCCTCAGCCAAGCCATATCCACCCATGATTGCCAAAAGTTACTAAGGTCTCAATTCGAATTCTTGTCTTATGAGGAAAACTTGGCATCTCTGTTGAGCAAATCCAAACATCTTAAATCTTTGGCCCGAGTTCTAAGTATGTGCCTACCACTCCCATGCCTTATTCCCTCATTCACCTTTTCCAAGCTACATCACACCTTCTAGACCATTCCCCAAGGTTTCGATCTATTCCTATAGTAAAACAAGGGATCCTCTAGGTGAACCAGTACTTCCTATAGACATCCTGTAGGAAAACTTGTAGTAACCTGTTTTGAGCCCGCTTTGAGAAAAATCATCACTAAAGTCAGGATTATTCCCTTACTTTCCCTCCAAACCATCTAAGCTATTGTACTCCTTTATCTGCACACCAATCTCCCCTACCAAAGAACCAAGCAAGATTAGCATTTACGTTTTTCAAGCAAAAAGATAAAAAGAAAAGTTGTTTTATATTTATTCTTGCACACAACAATTAGCACTCTTTAGATAAGATTTCATGCTTAGATTAGTTAAAACCTCATGTGTTAAAGTAGGGTTCTTTTGCAAGAAAAGTATGTTAACAAGTAGATAGAGGATTTCATGTTGTTTTGCAAGAATTTCATTCAGTCTTTCCTTCATGCAATAGACAACATTTATTTTGTTCCAATTAGGGTAAATTTCCCTTCTCCAAGTTTGTAATCAGACTTCTTCTAGTCATTAGAAGGTTGGTTTGATAAACCCTAGTGGTCTATATCCCCAGCTCAATAGTGACAAAGAGTATACCAATTACATCTATTTTTGTATACAACATTGTCACCTCCAAGTTTGTACAAACCTTGGGTTGATGAAGTAAAATCAGTAGCCCCGAGAGTTGCAGCATCCTTGCTGCAATACTAGTGCTCATCACTATTTGCGATAGGGAGGATATGATCTAAGAGAAATAATGTGCACTATATACATTCTAATGTTGGTTGTAGTTCTAAGTGACATTGAAGGAAAGGATTTAAGTTACATTGATGGTGTAGTGTAAAAGAGTTCTAGGATATGCATAATCCAAGGAAATATTCCTTGTGTTTAGTGTACAACTAAGAAACAGAGACAAAAATGGAGGTTGCAGAGACAAATTCCCTCATGTTCACATTCATAACTGGGATCAAGGAAAAGAAATAAATCCTCATATTTTCTTTGTAGTTCTGTTGGGTATGGAATTCCCCCACAGCATGTTTTGGGGCTCAAAGCCCAAGTTTTGGTCAAATAATGTTGTCAGACTCTGTGAATTGTGGGTGCGGAGCACGAAATGTATGTTGAGTCATAGGGTTGTCCGCCCCAATTTTTGTAATGTAATGCTGGCCTACCCATGGTCCGTGGACCATGGGATTGTATAAACAGAGCGAAGCTCTAATTTGTAAAGATAATTAATCAGAGATACATGAAAGCGAATGGAGTTTAGAAGATAGCGAGCATAGAGTAAAGGTTTAAGTGTCTTGGGTTGTAGTAGCAGAAAGAGGCTCTGTAGCTGAGTGCGCAGATGCCTAGTAGAGTCCGCAGCTGAGTGGGAAGACCCCTACAGCTGAGCGCATAGGGAAAAGTCAAGTCTGTAATCAAGGTAGAAGAATAATAAAGAAAATTTTGATTCCAAATCTTGTGTATCTATTCTTGTGCTATTTCCTGTTTAAATATAATGTTTTCTTTATCGCACGCACTCATATGAATATTGAACACTGTTAAATATAACTAGACACATACTGATAAGCTAAGTGATTGACAGTTATCAGGTTAATAGTAAGGAATTGGGTAATAACACGGATCGTGCCTCGAGCACGGCTGCACGAAGGCAGCATCGTAGGCTGCGAGGTACTGATAGATGCATGTAGCAACGTGCGCGCAGGGCAAATCTGTGGACCACTGAAAATCATCAGACATCTCTAGGGTGTAGAAACCTAGTTCTAGCACCCTCCCATACTACTTTAGGTGAGACCTGAGTCCGCGCTCCGTGGACTATTGCCGAAAGGGCCAGTAATACCGAGATTTGTTTGGCTAAATCACCTCTAAGCCAAAGTCAGGCCCCTATAAGCCAACAAATGCTTTCATTGTTGAGACCGGGATCTGCATAAGAGATGTTTTATGCCATGTCACTAGAATGAAACAAAGAAAGAAATTGAAGGGTGGTTGGACAAGAAGATTCACGAGTTCGCGGCACAGGAAAATAGGAATCCGCGAGTATCTAGGGAAGAGTGGTTGGAGCACTACTTATATATGGAAATCCATGAAATTTTCTTTGCATCCTTTCCTTCTTCGTTGTATGAGTGGATCACGAAGCTAGTAGGCAATCAGGGAAGGTGTAGGCTCAACAAACCAATTGTGTGGACCTCGGAATTAGTGCACAAACTAGAAGTGTTAGGAGATAAGATCGCGCAAGTTGTGGACCATTGGCTTCATTGAATTATAGAAGGATTTATCACTGATTTCGCGGTAGATATGACCGTCAGCTACGGTGAGGCGAAATGACACTTCCTCAAAGGACCACGAGGTAGGTATATTAAATCTTTAAACACTTGGATTAAGATGCTATTGTGAAAGGCAGGTTATGTAAATAAATTAACGTTTAGGACTACGCAAAGTGGGAAGATCTACAGAAGCGGAGGTAGTGAAGAATTAGAAACTATCCCTTAATTTCGCCCTCATGGGAAAGTGAGGAAGAGCTCGCGAAAATTTCTCTAAGAAGCGCAGTCAGTCTGATAAGGCAGTGAATTCCACGCTTACCACCTACACCTACACCACCACCCATCTCACCCTGTTCACCTCCATCTCCACCAACCGCACCTTCACCACCACCACAGTTTAGTATGGTGAGTGCGATCAAACTGCCGGTATTCAGAGGAGTAGGGAATGAAGATCCAGACCAATTCTGGTTCATGGTAAGGGTGGTATGGGAAGCACAAGGAGTCATGGATGGCAATATAAAGAAGGCTGCGCTGGTAATCACTTTGCAGGATCGTGCATTAACATGGTACATTAAGCATTCTAACGACCATCCAAATGTAGGATTCGAAGAAATCCAAACCATGCTGAATTTAACAGGCCAAAGTCAAAGACCCAACCAATTATTGGGTTTAAGGAGATCGCGATGCTCCTGGGCAAGACCCCCTGGGCTCTAGACCAAAGACTGAAGAGTTTGACTCGCGAAGCCAACATGACTTTGATGGATGGACAATACCACACATAGTTTGTAGTGTCTCTAACACTGCATTTAAGGATGATGCTATCGCAACAAAAGCTTTCCACCTAGGCTGAAGCTTCGAAGATGGAAATGAGATTGCATGAGATCCCTATACAAGATCCTAGTCTAGGAGTGCAACAAATCCACGCGCAACTGCAAAATCTGTGTCTTGATATGCATAGCTTGAAATAGGACAGGACACCTCGGTTAGAGGTGCACGAGGAGGTACGGTGCATAAAATGCAAAGGGCAGGGGCATGACAAGGACCACTATCCAGTATTCATGAATTACTTGGCAGGAGGAGGGTCGATTCTATTAAGACCTGAGGCACAAGCAGGGCCACGCACGGTGCTTGCACTATGGTGCACGATTTGTCATATAGGAGGAAAACACACCACGGATAATTGTCATCTATTACAGAAGTATACGCAGACATCCCAACAATTGTTTCGTAATTTCTGCAAGTCAGTAGGCTATGATGAACGCACCTGCAGAAGCTATGAACTAATGATGGATTGGACTCCTCCCTACAAGGTGCAGACTAAAACACGAACCCTCGACCCAAACGCAGGAATGGTACATGCTAGATTTCAAGGGCGTGGATGAGGTTGAGGTGGAATGGGACTAGGAAGGGGTCACGGAAAAACTAATTTGTTACAATTGCGAAGGGCCAGGACACTATGTTTGCGATTGTACAAACCCAACAAGGACATCATGTTTGTATTGTACTCAGTTTGATCATGAGTAGAAGACTGCCCTACATTGATAGTGAGGCTACATGAAAAAGGGGTACGCCAGCCTCCTTTGACTCAAAATTTGTAAATGATGAGATCTGAGCCACGCGAAGAAGACTCGAATGTAAACATAGTGCTCAAAAGTGGTATTACCATTAGCGATGATAAAGGTAAGCAATTAGAAGAAAGTGTGTGGGTTCACAAGGCTCCTATAAAGGAATTCGAATTTGATTTAGAACACGCGAAGGAGACATTCATGGAAGCTAAGAAGAGCTTCACGAAGGCCTCCACTTCAGGTAGTAAGGATCAACTAGAACTAGGGATGGATCCTTCGATACTCACTACCTTTCTTGAGACATGCATGAAGTTTCTGCGTGACAGCAAGGTAGTAAAAGGACTATAGGAACTTATCACTAGGTGCATGGGGTCAAGAGAACCGCACGTGGTTCGAAAACTTGGAAAGCATGCATTGCTCACCAGAAGGGAAATGAGGTTGGCTGCGTAAATTGACGAGTAAGAAATGGATCAAGTAATCCTAGACCTCGGATCAAACATGAATGTACTGCCGAAACCAACATGGGAATGCATGGGCAGACCTGCACTACAATGGTCTCCTATTCAATTACGAATGGCGAACCAACAAAAGGTCTTTCCCATGGGAAGATTGCAAGGGGTAATGGTGGACATTGAAGGTGTGAGCGTGCTAGTGGATTTTGAAGTGACAGAGATTGTCGCTGACATCAATCCCTATCCCGTGATACTAGGAATATACTGGACCACCGACATGAATGGAATCACAAATTTGAAGAAGTGCAAAATGATTTTTGAGAAAAAGTCACTACACATAGTATTACCGCTAGATCCAGCCGAAGGAGTGTGATACACTGAATTGGTGCACAACGACAATAGTGATGATGATCTCGATTGCATCTACAAGATAACCGCATGAGAACAAGATTGTATAAACCTTATTATAGAGGGTATGATTTCATGGTGTTATCACTCAGATTTTCCTAGAAGTTGTAAGAAGAGGAAATGGGTCTGACGTAACCACAAACCAACTTTTGGGTACAGAATCTAGCCAATCTGTACCTAGAGAGGGCTCTCTCTTTGGGATTTAGCTTTGTATTATAAGGTTTTAGGCTAGTTATGAAAGCTTTGGGATTTTTATTGATTTGTGTGATGAAATTCAATAGCAAAGGGTTGGAACTAAATAGTTCAGGCCATTGGGCTAATGGAGTCAAAAGAAATGGCTCAACTGGATTTAGTTTCTCAGCAAATGATGGTTTCACAGGGCAAGATAGCTAAAACATGGATCAAATGGTAACTTGATAGGATGGGATGGGCTTAAAAGGTATGAAGGGAAATTAAGAATCCTTCAACATGTTTTAAGAGAAAAGAACTTGAATGATCACCAGTAAAGAGCAACTAAGAATTCTTTAATAAATGATCAAAATGTTTAAACTAGGAAACAGGAGCAATTAAGAATTCACTTTTTATGCTAGTTTAGAAAAAAACATCAAGAATATCAACGATTGAAAACAGATTGCACTGAAGCACTTTCTGAGTTAAGCTTTTTCGTTTAAGTATTCAGATATGAAACATAATTGATATAATAAATAAGAGAACAATAACACATGAGTTATAAATACTTATTTGTCCAATGTATTGCACATGAATCTTGTGAAAATTCCTTTGGATTAATTCTTTATCCAGCCAGCCATGAAAGATTTGTCCAACAACACTTTATTCCAAAATAATCAATTTTTACAGCAATGTCTAAGAATCCACCCCCAATACTCTAAACGAGGGAGTACTTATGTAGAATTTTACAATAAAATATCTCATAATAGAGTGAGATATATTCTAGGGTGACTAATCATATTCTACAAGAAAATACGGCCAGATGACTTTGTAGGCAACAACTAGAGGCAGCCAAATGGTTTGTTGTCCCTATTCTTGAGAGTGTGCTAGAGTTAGGCCCTATGATTTGGCCTCTTGTTTTCCTTGATGTAACTCTATGCTAGCAGCTCTATTTTTATCTTCTTTACTGATACATTTCAACCTACTCTGATAGTATTTACCTGTTTGATCCCTGTTTACCCTCTTTACCATCTTTAACTATAGTAAAAACCAAAATTTACCTTTTACCAGAGATAAATTACAAAATTTCTAACATTTCTTCCCACCATTTTGGCTGTGGTATTCTGTTTTTCTGGAGCTTTCGGAGGGTTTCATATGTTTATGTGTACCTGAAGAAGGTAGGCTAAATTGGGAACAAGTACTTTAGTTCATGCTCCACATAGAATAGGTTCTCTAGACTATAATAGAGAACTATACCTGTAGGGAGTGCTTTTATTCCTGATGCATTAATCTCTACCTGCATGTCATAACATCTTCTTTCTAAGTTCTGCATCAAAGTTCTTTTGGTTAATACCCTTTTGATTTCTAAAATGGTCCCCATTTTGTCTTCAATGCCAAGTTCTTCAAGTTGGTACTTATTCTTAATATTCAAAAAATTTATGAGCTTGTTGGCTTCCTCAGACATTCTTCCTAATTTTGCTCTTGTCCTTTGGATTTCTTCTTGGGCTGCCTTTACTAGATCAATCTGCTCAAAAATTATTTGGATGGATGGCCAAACATCATTTATTGATTGAGTGATGTTGGCCCAAAGAATTTTCTTAATTCTGCTAGAGGCTTGTTAAAAGTAAGATCCCTTTCTAATGATTTCACTTTGTTTTCCAATCGTTTAATCTCTCTTGTATTTTATGCAACATTTATTTTTTAGAGATCATACCTTTGCTCTAAGATGGCTTACTGCTCTTTCCCCTTATTTAGCTCTGAAACTTGTAGCTTCATGTCCTCCATTGATTTTATTAGTTCCTTTTTGCTCAAATTGACAATGTTGCCCTATGCTATTCCTGTTGTTCCTGTTGTTACTGTACCTGTGACCACCTCTACTGTGGCTGCTGGAATGTTTGGTGCCAGAGTTGTTCCAAGGGTTGATGGGACTACAGTCAAGACAACTAGTATCACATTGGCAGGCTAAGAGGTTGACTCTCCCTTCTTGTCCTTCAATGCTTTTTCTAGGTCTTGCTCAGTCTCATTCAGTCGTTCATTAAGTTTTAAGAGCAAATCCACTAGCTCTTCTTCAGATTTTTGCTTTATCACCTCAATAGTCTATGGATGTCTTGAAGGACGTAGCTTTAGCTGCTTCCTTAAGGCAGCAATATCTTCATTTTCCTTTTTTATTAAGGCTTATGTAGCCTTAACATCTTTGGGATCATGACCCAATCCAATAATTGTTTCTTCTAAAGACTTTATTCTGTTATCTTTAGCTTGGGAGGAGGTTTTCTCCAAGTGTAGTTGGGCAGTTGTGTTATCCAAAGAATTTTACAACCTTTGGGCCATCATAGCCTTACCAGTCAAGGTGGAATAAATCATTTCTCTAGTTTGTTTGTGCAATTCAATATGATCCAAAAGATGAATATCCTTTGCCATGACCTCAAAATTAGTTCTGAGATAGTCTGTTGCTGATTAAGACTGTTGCACTTTAAGCTTGAAATAACACGTTATCATTTTACCTTCCTTGATGTCATAAGCTAACATCAGTCTATTTTGATTTGTGGGAGCCATTTTCAAATATTGATTGCAAACCTGAAGCCTTAATGGATCATTTCTGGATTTTATTTCTATAAATGTCTTCTTGATATCTGGAATGTCCTTTCCTGGTGATCTTAAAGATGATATCTCTGCACTTTGTTGTCTCTCTAGCTCCTATCTCTATAAGCTAGTGTATGTTCCTCCCAATGGAAAAGATATCTACTCCTGCTTTCCTCTGAATATAAGTAGTCTCTTCAAAAAATTCCTCCTCTGAAAGAGGATTTAACCTTTGCCTTTTACTACCAGGCTGCTCTGAGGGTCCACTGGCAGGAGTAGCTGTTTCCCTATCTCTTTTCTTGTTTCTTTCCTCATTTAGAGGAGTTTGCAAAATTGGAGGTTCTCCCACATTGCCCTAAGTGGGAGGAGTATGTGTTTGGGCCTGCTCCTTGGAATTTTCTGGCTGCTTTGACATTGTAGATTGTTCTGTGATTTGAATGTTGGTTTATAGTTCCTTGCCTTTGGATGTTGTTGTTCTTGGTGTGCTGATTTCATACGATTGTTGTTGAGAGGTTCCAGCAGTAGATGCACCAATTCCTGATCTTTGTACCTGCCCAAACGACTTCAGGTCAAATGTTTTCTTAAGATCTCTCATAACATTCTCAATATTGACCTGTTCACTATCATTTTCTACTAGGGTCCCTTTCGTCCATTCATCCATATTTGCAAACTATTCAATCTCTGGGATCCTATGGTGAATGTATGGTGACAATCTATTCTTCATTCTTCTATCACATATAAAGTTGTTAAGGTCATATGGTATCCATCCAAAACTCTTTTGTAACTTAAGATGATCTTCCTAAAATTATTTCTGCTTCTCTCCAGGCCTCCCTAGTGTTACAGACAAAAGTGCCTAACTGATTCTTGATTCTAAGCTAAGCTTTCTTCTTGGCATTACAAAAATGAACTAGGTCTGAGTTTATCATTTGCCTGAAGTATTCCAATGCAAACAGTCTCATCGTAACATACTTCGGTAGCTTAAAAGGGTAGAGCTCACACCCATATATCATGATTTCTATATGGTTCTTGTACAGATACCAATCACCTATTCTGTACTGCTTGGAAAGTTGAAGGATCTTCTTCATATCACCACTGATCCTAGGTGGGGACACTCCTGTCAATAGGGTGGTTGCTGGATGCACAAATATATCAATGAACTCATTATAGGTGTAAGGGGTCTCAAGAGATTTATGGAAAATGGGACTCCAAAAGATAACAGACCTTGGATTCCTCTGGTGTCAAGTTTCTTGACAGGGAAAGGGAAGTTCTTTGACTGATAATACAACATAAGATGATAAATGAAGGTGACATACTTGAAGACTCCCTCATTGTCCAGTCTTAGGAATTGGTCATGAATCTTATTAGCAATGTAGGAGGCATAATCATATTTGACAGCAGGGGGTTGTCCAGGAGTAAAAATTGACAACAACACTAGGGTTACCTCATCAACATATTCACTAGTCTTGAATCCCATAACTAAAGATATCATATCCACTATAAGTCTTCCTATATTTGTGAATAAGGTCTGTCCATAAGGGGGTGGGCCTTTGGGCTGATGTTTTTCTAACATGAAAGTCTGACAGATGCGAATAAGTTCTGATTGTGATAGTTCAATGGATTTCTCAAGTAAAGAGCCAATTGAAAAGGGAGTAAGGGCTTGACCAGGGGAAAATTGTAACATTTCATTAGTGGATTTAGAAGTTATGGGGAAAAGGACTGTTTGATTAGAGGACATGACTACTCTTCAGTTAGGGTCATAGTTTGCTTGGTATTGATGAATTATATCAGGGAAAACATGGACTGAGGGGAGAAAATACATGGGAAGGTTAGATTCCCAGAGTCCTAGGATATCAGAGCCATTCAAATAGTTGTCTCTGCTTTGGCAAAAGACTTTAAGGTGATTTTTATCAGTGGATAAGTCTTTTATCTGGAAGTCTTTATCCACAAGAGGGAGATAATCTAAATCTTTATGAGGAGCATTCATGGGTGCGACATTCAAAGCTACCGGGGTTTCCGTTTCTAGTTCTTGTGGATTCAGAAAAGGAATTTAGGTTTTCTGTGAAAAATGGGCAAAACAGTAGGTTAGGGGACTTAGATGGTAAAACACAAACTGAATTTGTACTGAATTTGGCCTTTCTCTGTGGATTTTATAATCTAAAATCAAAACTTGCAGGGTTTCGGTAGAAATTGGATAAATACCTCTATTTGGTGAGTGAACAGTGCAATGACAGGTATTGGTAATGGATAACAAGTTTCGGGCTGCTTCAGCTACCAGTTTCTTCCCAAGGTGGTGGTTGAAAACCTCAGATAGTTGACTTGGACGTTCTTTGCATGGGAGCATGCGTTGCAGTATAAAACAAAGAAAATGACATTCGTTTGTTTTATTAACAAAGTCAAGGTTGGTGGGTGCTTTTTGTTATTCGGGCAGATGACATGTGTGGGAAATGATGTTTTGTCATATATGGAACAGCGGTAAGCAGTTTCATATCACACCGCTTTTGGGGATGGGCAATATTTAGCCAGGAGCCAGCGATTTCACAGGTTGCTTGACGCGTGTCGGGGGTATAGTGCGAAAACCACTTGGTCATCGTGCGTTAACGCGTGGTCGCCAAGGAGTGCACGATATCGATAATAACCGTTGGATGAGGGAGGCGCGATCAGACAACTGACGGGAGGCACGATGCGGCGAGGTTTAACATCGGCAGGCCTAGCACAATTAGGGGTTAATTAATCGTATCGCGGTTGTTGTGAATGAATGGGGAGGTTATTAATTAACTGTGAGGGTTAATGAATCCCTTTTTATGCAGCGAGGGAATTAGGCTGTTAACTAGTTATGGGTTAACTAGTTAATCCTATTTAACATGTATTTATGGTTATAATTAACCAAAGGGATAGGGTATATAGTGATTTTGGGATTTTTAATATATTTAAATAATACGAGAAAGGGTGAAATTGCGTAGGATTTATATAATACATAGGTTCAGAGTTAATATGTCTATGAAGTGTAAAAGTGCCAAGTAAAAGATATTAAAGCTGTGCATTTAACTTAGGCTTAAAATAGAAAAAAGGGGTTTTTATGTGATATTGTGTATTTTTCCCAAGTAAAATAGGATTTTACTTAGGAGAAGACTTATGAGAGTGAATGAATGATGGTTTTAAGTACTTAGACTTTTAAAATTATTGGACCAAGGGTCTGGTCCCTCCAAAAGTCAGAGAAATACTCTGAGCCCGTCCAATTAGGCAAATACCTTAGTACTTAGGGGAAATTAGTGAATAATTAGGGAAAATGAGAAGGGGAGTTAATTATTGTGACTTTGCTTTGCTTGAGATGCTTTCAATGTACTGTTTGCCTTGGCCTTGTGATGAAAGTGAAAGATTAACACATCTAGAGACATTAATCATCACATATAATTCTGCAACATCAACTACCCACCCTACCTACTTTAAGCTAGCATTTTTTCTTCTTTATTAGGGTGCACTTAAACTGGCAAACCCTTATCAAATATTCCTTTTATTTTACATGGCAAAGCCTATCTAAGTCTACACTTATTACATCCAAGGGCTCAGATTGAACTGTTGAGCTCCTTTATTTACTCTACCTATCTACTTATCTGCCAAGATTACATTGTTTGGTCAGATATTTATTCTCTATTTCTACAACATGAAATTGAAAATGAATTAGCCAAGTTTAAACAGTTTGACTATTCATAAATTGTGGCATAAGTGACAAGCTGCACACAATTGTTTATTACAGAAAATGAAAAAGTAGTGCATTTAGACTTACACACTTTCCTGGTCTATTTTTGTTTGGGGTTCATTTTCTTTCATTTTTCGACCATCTTTATTCTTTTTACCCTTTGATTTTTCTTTTAGGGTATACCCTCTTTACATTTTTTAAATTCTTTGATTTTTTGAAAATATGGGAAACCTTTGCAACAAGAAAAGGTATGAACATATTACATAGCTCATCAAGTCAATCATAACATATGACACCTATTGTTATAGCGGCCTACCACGTGGGAGTGCAAAAGCTCCTGCACTTTTGATTTAGACAAAGAAATAGAGCGATGGCAGTGTTAGGTTCCTATACAAATAGGAGTCATAATCTTGAATGACTAATGTTAAACCTTATAATATTGTACATACCTTTGCTTTTTGCAAATGTTTTCCATATTAAAAAACTAAAAAATGTAAAGAGGGTATGTCCTAAAAGAATAATCAAAGGACAAAAAGAATGAAAAGGTAAAAAAAAAATGAAAATATATGAAATCCAAAACACAAAAAGAGACCATGAAGGTGTGCAAGTCAAAATGCCACTACTATTTACTTTATGCATAATAAATGATTGTGTGCAGCTCGTTACTTATGCCACAATCCATGATAGTCAAAATGTTTAAACTTGGCTATTTCATACTTTGAATTTTATGTTTATAGGTAGTGAATAAATCTGACCAAACAATTTAATCTTGGAAGATCATTAGATAAGTAGAGTAAATAAAAGGAGCTCATTAGTTTAATCTAAGTCATTGAATGATATAAGGTTAGAATTAAATATTTTATTTTGTACAGAAAAGAGGAAGATTGATAAGGGTTTGCTAGCCTAAATGCACCCAAATAAAGTGAAGAAAAAAATGGTACGATGAGTAAGTGGGTAAGTAGTAGAAAGGTTGCAAAAATATCATGTCATTTGATACAAAAAGAACTTATGTCATTGTTCCAAATGCATCATTTAAATATGCATAAATGGCAAACAAAACAAAAGCAATGGTTCACAATTTGGTTTACTTAACATCCCCTCATTCATTTTAACCCCTAAGACACTCAGTAACTTCCCTTTCATATTAAAAATATTTATACCTATAGTTTTTTAAGTCCAAAAGGCTCAAAGCATTTCTCTGACTTCTAGTGGGACCTAACCCTCAGCTTGATTACTTAAGAAGGAAAGGTGTTAAATTTCCTTATAATTCATTCATCCCCCTCACAGAACCACTTTTCCTAAGGTTAAGTTCTCTTACCTAGGAAAAACCCTTTATAAACATATTTTATGTACAAAACCCACCAAACATATTTATCCTAAAGTACTAAGGCTATGGAACGTGCATAACATTTCATATACCTAAGCACAATACCCCTTCTGCTCATTTCACTTCATATTAAATTTTTAATTAAATATATAAAATTATCGATAAACCCAATGTCCCGTATATATTTAACTTCTTTATATAAATTAACCCCACCCCTTAGTTTATTTATAAACTATATTACTACCCCATATCCCAAAAATATATTAAATCCCGCCCTCAGTCCTTAATCCCTCATTAAAAGTGCCCAATGAGATTAAGCTCCAAGTTAATCCCATACTGCCAGTGATTAGACCCATGGGCCCCCCGAAAACGTTTTGTATAAATCACCGCGTAACTTCACCTCCCAATCACCATATGATCTCCCTCCCACTCATCCAACATTTCACATCCATATCGGGTCGACCTGACATCCGTCCTTTACTCACTCGATAAGGTGGTTTTCCTCCCAGCCCTCGATGCTACATGTCAAACAATGAATGGGATCAGACGACCCCTCCCAAATACCGCCCGCACCACAAAAGCGGTGCGATGGCCCTCCAAAACCACTGCCCCCATTCAACTGAAAACTATCACTGTTCATCAATCAATGAACCCGCCAAAAATTAACCGTTTTTCTATAAAAGCCTGTTTTCCCCTCTTTTCACTCTTTTCACGCAATTGTTATCAAGAACTGAGAAAGTCATTACAACCCCTGCAAATAACCAAATTTCTGACAAACCTCTACCATTACTCCATAAACGTTGCAGGCCGCCCAGCTTGTTCATCAGTATGTACCAGTACTATACGAACCTCTACAACCGCCATCAACCACCCGTTTAAAATCAATTTCACCCAAATTCCATGTATTTAATTGTGGAATTCCAACTCCATTGTCAAATTCTAAGTCAGTTCACCCTCGTGACATTGTTAGTTAAGTAAAAAAGATCAAATTTACTTAAATTTTAACACTGTGAGCCATAAACAATTGCAAAACCCCCATTGCCCTAAAAACTATGAATCACCCCCCACACTCAAATCCACAAGAACTGAGTATGGCTGTCCTAATTGCAATGGATGTAAGGCCCGTCACTACACGTCATTTAGACCTAAACTGTAGGTTTTAACCCCGTACAGAAATTACCTACTTACGAATTCTAAATCACAGGAAAAATAAAAATGCGAGAGCATAACACATAAAACACATATACATAGATATTTTCCACTGGATCCCAAAACCGAGACTACCAGCTTGATTTTTCATTATGTTCCTTTCAATGTTACAAGAAATATTTGTACATGCTGAAGCATCCAATACCATGGACCGAAAACCATAGGTAGGTTCGCCCAACCTAATATAGGGTCCAAAAACATTTTTCACGGGGCGCTGCCCCAAACCCCATAGTGGGGGGCTACCCACCCCCCTCAAACCCCCCGGACAGGGGGGCTGCCGCCCCCGCTGCACAATCGGCGCAACGAAGGGGGGGCTCCACCCCCCCTCTAACCCCTCGGTTCACTATGTAGGTTAGTCATGGAAAGAATATAACACAAGCCAACAATCTCCCACTTGTTGTTTTCTTTCCACAAGGGGCCACAAGAGAGCTTAGTCATTTTTCCAGCCCTGAAATGCCCATTGTTTCGCTACACCAAGAGAACTTCTCAGAGCTCATAGATTTTGTCAATGCATCTGTAGTATTCTTCAAAGTGTCCACCTTTACCAGCAACACCTTCTTGTCTTCTATCATATC